>PYAM01000086.1:0-65116 GCA_003047355.2 Amphiprion percula
GGTATAATACACCCTCTACCTGCACAGCTTTCAACTTGGCTGGAACACGTTGGCTGGAACACTTTGGCTGGGACACCTGGGCTGGAACACCTGGGCTGGAACACCTGGGCTGGAACACACTTGACATGAGTAGCACATTAGCTTTAACACATTAGCTGTAACACATAAGACCTAATACATTAGCTGCGGTACAACAGATACAAAAACTGAGCTCGTATACATTAGCTGGGGTACAATACACAATGCAAAAAATGAGCTCGTATACATTAGCTGGGGTTCAATACACAATGCAAAAAATGACCTCAAACATTAGCTGTGATACAACACGTGCAAAAACTGTGCTTTTAAATATTAGCTGCGGTATACAAAAAATGAGCTCATACACATTAGCTGGGGTACAATACACAATGCAAAAAAATGAGCTCGTATACATTAGCTGGGGTATAATACATCCTCTACCTGCACAGCTTTCAACTGGCTGGATCACGTTGGCTGGAACACTTTGGCTGGAACACCTGGGCTGGAACACCTGGGCTGGAACACACTTGACATGAGTAGTACATTAGCTTTAACACATTAGTTGTAACACATAAGACCTAATAGATTAGCTGCGTACAACAGATAGAAAAAATGAGCTCGTATACATTAGCTGGGGTACAATACACAATGCAAAAAATGAGCTCGTATACATTAGCTGCGTTTTAATACAATGCAAAAAATGAACTCTTATACATTAGCTGGGGGTACAATACACTGCAAAAAATGAGCTCAAACATTAGCTGTGATACAACACATGCAAAAACTGAGCTTGTAAATATTAGCTGCGGTATATACAAAAAAATGAGCTCGTATACATTAGCTGGGGTACAATACACAATGCAAAAATGAGCTTGTATACATTAGCTGGGGTACAATACACAATGCAAAAACGGAGCTCTTAAATATTAGCTGGGGTACAACAGATTCAAAAATGAGCTCTCATACATTAGCTGGGGTACAATACACAATGCAAAAAATGAGCTCGTATACATTAGCTGGGGTACAATACACAATGCAAAAAATGAGCTCGTATACATTAGCTGGGGTTCAATACACAATGCAAAAAATGAGCTCAAACATTAGCTGTGATACAACACGTGCAAACACTGTGCTTTTAAACACTAGCTGCGGTATACAAAAATGAGTTCATACACATTAGCTGGGGTACAATACACAATGCAAAAAATGAGCTCGTATACATTAGCTGGGGTATAATACATCCTCTACCTGCACAGCTTTCAACTTGGCTGGATGACGTTGGCTGGAACACTTTGGCTGGAACACCTGGGCTGGAACACTGGGCTGGAACACACTTGACATGAGTAGTACATTAGCTTTAACACATTAGGTGTAACACATAAGACCTAATAGATTAGCTGCGGTACAAGAGATAGAAAAATGAGCTCGTATACATTAGCTGGGGTACAATACACAATGCAAAAAATGAGCTCGTATACATTAGCTGGGGTACAATACACAATGCAAAACGGAGCTCTTAAATATTAGCTGGGTACAAGAGGTTAAAAAAATGAGCTTGTATACATTAGCTGGGGTACAATACACAATGCAAAAAATGAGCTCGTATACATTAGCTGGGGTACAATACACAATGCAAAAACCAAGCTCTTAAATATTAGCGGCGGTACAACAGATTCAAAAAATGAGCTCGTATACATTAGCTGGGGTATAATACATCCTCTACCTGCACAGCTTTCACCTTCGCTGGAACACGTTGGCTGGAACACTTTGGCTGGGACACCTTGGGCTGGAACACCTGGGCTGGAACACCTGGGCTGGAACACACTTGACATGAGTAGCACATTAGCTTTAACACATTAGCTGTAACACATAAGACCTAATACATTAGCTGCGGTACAACAGATACAAAACTGAGCTAGTATACATTAGCTGGGGTACAATACACAATGCAAAAAATGAGCTCGATACATTAGCTGGGGTTCAATACACAATGCAAAAAATGAGCTCAAACATAGCTGTGATACAACACGTGCAATAACTGGTGCTTTTAAAATATTAGCTGCGGTATACAAAAAACGAGCTCATATACATTAGCTGGGGTACAATACACAATGCAAAAACGGAGCTCTTAAATATTAGCTGCGGTACAACAGATTCAAAAAATGAGCTCGTACGCATTTGCTGCGGTAATATAGACCAATGCAAAAAATGAGCACGTATACATTAGCTGGGCTACAATACACAATGCAAAAAATGAGCCTCGTATACATTAGCTGGGGTACAATACACAATGCAAAAACCGAGCTCTTAAATATTAGCGGCGGTACAACAGATTCAAAAAATGAGCACGTATATATTAGCTGGGGTATAATACATCCTCGACCTGCACAGCTTTCAACTTGGCAGGAACACGTTGGCTGGAACACTTTGGCTGGAACACACTTGACATGAGTAGTACATTAGCTTAACACATTAGCTGTAACACATAAGACCTAATACATTAGCTGCGGTACAACAGATACAAAAAACTGAGCTCGTATACAATTAGCTGGGGTACAATACACAATGCAAAAATGAGCTGAAACATTTAGCTGTGATACAACACGTGCAAAAACTGTGCTTTTAAATATTAGCTGCGGCATACAAAAATGAGCTCATATACATTAGCTGGGGTACAATAGACAACGCAAAAACTGAGCTCTTAAACATTAGCTGGGGTACAATACACTGCAAAAAATGAGCTCAAACATTAGCTGTGATACAACACATGCAAAAGCTGAGCTTGTAAATATTAGCTGCGGTATACAAAAAATGAGCTCGTATACATTAGCTGGGGTACAATACACAATGCAAAAACGGAGCTCTTAAATATTAGCTGCGGTACAACAGATAAAAAAATGAGCTCTCAAACATTAGCAGGGTACAATACACAATGCAAAAAAATGAGCTCGTATACATTAGCTGGGGTATAATACATCCTCTACCTGCACAGCTTTCAAACTTGGCTGGAACACGTTGGCTGGAACACGTTGGCTGGAACACCTGGGCTGGAACACACTTGACATGAGTAATACATTAGCTTTAACACATTAGACCTAATACATTAGCTGCGGTACAACAGATACAAAAAATGAGCTTGTATACATTAGCTGGGGTACAATACACAATGCAAAAACTGAGCTCTTAAATATTAGCTGCGGTTCAAACAGATTCCAAAAATGAGCTCGTATACATTAGCTGGGGTACAATACACAATGCAAAAAATGAGCTTGTATATATCAGCTGGGGTACAATACACAAAGCAAAAACGGAGCTCTTAAATATTAGCTGTGGTTCAATACACAATGCAAAAAATGAACTTTCATACATTAGCTGGGGTAAAATACACAATGCAAAAAATGAGCTTGTATACATTAGCTGGGGTACAATACACAATGCAAAAACGGAGCTCTTAAATATTAGCTGCAGTACAACAGATTCAAAAAATGAGCTCGTATACATTAGCTGCGGTTTAATACAATGCAAAAATGAACTCTTATATATTAGCTGGGGTTCAATACACAATGCAAAAAATGAATTCAAACATTAGTTGTGATACAACACGTGCAAAAACTGTGTTTTTAAATATTAGCTGCGGTATACAAAAATGAGCTCATATACATTAGCTGGGGTACAATACACAATGCAAAAAATGAGCTTGTATACATTAGCTGGGGTATAATACATCCTCTACCTGCACAGCTTTTCAACTTGGCAGGAACACGTTGGCTGGAACACCTGGGCTGGAACACACTTGACATGAGTAGTACATTAGCTTTAACACATTAGCTGTAACACATAAGACCTAATAGATTAGCTGCGGTACAACAGATAGAAAAAATGAGCTCGTATACATTAGCTGGGGTACAATAGACAATGCAAAAACTGAGCTCTTAAACATTAGCTGGGGTACAATACACTGCAAAAAATGAGCTCAAACATTAGCTGTGATACAACACGTGCAAAAACTGTGCTTTAAATATTAGCTGCGGTATACAAAAAATGAGCTCGTATACATTAGCTGGGGTACAATACACAATGCAAAAATGGAGCTCTTAAATATTAGCTGCGGTACAACAGATTAAAAAAATGAGCTCTCATACATTAGCTGGGGTACAATACACAATGCAAAAAAATGAGCTCGTACACATTAGCTGGGGTACAATACACAATGCAAAAAATGAGCTTGTATACATTAGCTGGGGTATAGAAAAACTGAGCATGTATACATTAGCTGGGGTACAATACACAATGCAAAAACCGAGCTCTTAAATATTAGCGGCGGTAGAACAGATTCAAAAAATGAGCTCGTATACATTAGCTGGGGTTCAATATACAATGCAAAAAATGAGCTCAAACATTAGCTGTGATACAACACGTGCAAAAACTGTGCTTTTAAATATTAGCTGCGGTATACAAAAAATGAGCTCATACACATTAGCTGGGGTACAATACACAATGCAAAAAATGAGCTCGTATACATTAGCTGGGGTATAATACATCCTCTACCTGCACAGCTTTCAACTTGGCTGGAACACTTTGGCTGGAACACCTAGGCTGGAACACCTGGGATGGAACACACTTGACATGAGTAGTACATTAAATTTAACACATTAGCTGTAACACGTAAGACCTAATACATTTGCTGCGGTACAACACAATGCAAAAAATGAGCTCGTATACATTAGCTGCGGTACAACAGATTCAAAAAATGAGCTCGTATACATTAGCTGCGGTTCAATACACAATGCAAAAACGGAGCTCTTAAATATTAGCTGCGGTACAACAGGTTAAAAAAATGAGCTCGTATACATTAGCTGCGGTTCAATACACAATGCAAAAAATGAACTCTGATACATTAGCTGGGGGGGCTGCACAGTGGCGTAGTGGTTAGCACTTTCGCCTTGCAGCGAGAAGGTCCCTGGTTCGCGTCCCGGCTTTCCCGGGATCTTTCTGCATGGAGTTTGCATGTTCTCCCTGTGCATGCATGGGTTTTCTCCGGGTACTCCGGCTTCCTCCCACAGTCCAAAAATATGCTGAGGTTAATTGATTACTCTAAATTGCCCGTAGGTGTGAATGTGAGAGTGATTGTGTGTCTTTGTATGTAGCCCTGCGACAGACTGGCGACCTGTCCAGGGTGTCCCGTGCCTTCGCCCGAGTCAGCTGGGATAGGCTCCAGCCCCCCCCCGCGACCCTAGTGAGGATTAAGCGGTGTATAGATAATGGATGGATGGACATTAGCTGGGGTACAATACACAATGCAAAAAATGAGCTCGTATACATTAGCTGGGGTACAATACACAATGCAAAACCGAGCTCTTAAATATTAGCGGCGGTAATACAGATTCAAAAAATGAGCTCTCATACATTAGCTGGGGTACAATACACAATGCAAAAAATGAGCTTGTATACATTAGCTGGGGTACAATACATCCTCTACCTGCACAGCTTTCAACTTGGCTGGAACACTTTGGCTGGAACACGTTGGCTGGAACACTTCGGCTGGAACACTTCGGCTGGAACACCTGGGCTGGAACACACTTGACATGAGTAGTACATTAGCTTTAACACATTAGCTGTAACACATTAGACCTAATACATTAGCTGCGGTACAACAGATACAAAAAATGAGCTCGTATACATTAGCTGGGGTACAATACACAATGCAAAAAATGAGCTCGTATACATTAGCTGGGGTACAATAGACAATGGAAAAACTGAGCTCTTAAATATTAGCTGCGGTTCAACAGATTCCAAAAATGAGCTCGTATACATTAGCTGCGGTTCAATAAACAATGCAAAAAATGAACTCGTATACATTAGCTGGGGTACAATACACAATGCAAAAACTGAGCTGTTAAATATTAGCTGCGGTACAACAGATTAAAAAAAATGAGCTCGTATACATTAGCTGCGGTAATATAGACAATGCAAAAAATGAGCTCATACATTAGCTGGGGTACAATACACTGCAAAAAAATGAGCTCAAACATTAGCTGTGATACAACACATGCAAAAACTGAGCTTGTAAATATTAGCTGCGGTATACAAAAAATGAGCTCGTACACATTAGCTGCGGTTCAATACACAATACAAAAACTGAGCTCTTAAATATTAGCTGTGGTACGACAGATTCAAAAAATGAGCTCGTACACATTAGCTGGGGTACAATACACAATGCAAAAAATGAGCTTGTATACATTAGCTGGGGTACAATACACAATGCAAAAACGGAGCTCTTAAATATTAGCTGCGGTACAACAGATTCAAAAAATGAACTCTTATAAATTAGCTGCGGTTTAATACAATGCAAAAAATGAACTCATACATTAGCTGGGGTACAATACACAATGCAAAATCTGAGCTCTTAAATATTAGCTGCGATACAACAGATTCAAAAAATGAGCTCGTATACATTAGCTGGGGTACAATACACAATGCAAAAATGAGCTTGTATACATTAGCTGGGGTAAAATACACAATGCAAAAACTGAGCTCTTAAATATTAGCGGCGGTACAAACAGATTCAAAAAATGAGCTCGTATACATTAGCTGGGGTATAATACATCCTCTACCTGCACAGCTTTCAACTTGGCTGGAACACGTTGGCTGGAACACTTTGGCTGGGACACCTGGGCTGGAACACCTGGGCTGGAACACACTTGACATGAGTAGTACATTAGCTTTAACACATTAGCTGTAACACATAAGACCTAATACATTAGCTGCGGTACAACAGATACAAAAACTGAGCTCGTATACATTAGCTGGGGTACAATACACAATGCAAAAAATTAGCTCTTAATCATTAGCTGGGGTAAAATACACAATGCAAAAACGGAGCTCTTAAATAGCTGGGGTACAACAGGTTAAAAAAATGAGCTCGTACACATTAGCTGGGGTAAATACACAATGCAAAAAATGAGCTCGTATAAATTAGCTGGGGTACAATACACAATGCAAAAACCGAGCTCTTAAATATTAGCGGCGGTACAACAGATTCAAAAAATGAGCTCTTATACATTAGCTGGGGTACAATACACAATGCAAAAAATGAGCTCGTATACATTAGCTGGGGTTCAATACACAATGCAAAAAATGAGCTCAAACATTAGCTGTGATACAACACGTGTAAAACTGCTTTTAAATATTAGCTGCGGTATACAAAAAATGAGCTCATATACATTAGCTGGGGTACAATACACAATGCAAAAAATGAGCTCGTATACATTAGCTGGGGTTCAATACACAATGCAAAAAATGAGCTCAAACATTAGCTGTGATACAACACGTGCAAAAACTGTGCTTTTAAATATTAGCTGCAGTATACAAAAAATGAGCTCATATACATTAGCTGGGGCACAATACACAATGCAAAAAATGAGCTCGTATACATTAGCTGGGGTACAATACACAATGCAAAAACGGAGCTCTTAAATATTAGCTGCGGTACAACAGATTCAAAAAATGAGCTCGTACACATTAGCTGCGGTAATATAGACAATGCAAAAAATGAGCTCTTATACATTAGCTGGAGTACAACACATGCAAAAACTGAGCTTGTAAATATTAGCTGCGGTATAGAAAAACTGAGCACGTATACATTAGCTGGGGTACAATACACAATGCAAAAAATGAGCTCGTATACATTAGCTGGGGTACAATACACAATGCAAAAAATGAGCTCGTATACATTAGCTGGGGTACAATACACAATGCAAAAATGGAGCTCTTAAATATTACCTGCGGTACAAAATATTCAAAAAATGAGCTCGTACACATTAGCTGCGGTAATATAGACAATGCAAAAAATGAGCACGTATGCATTAGCTGGGGTACAATACACAATGCAAAAAATGAACTCTGATACATTAGCTGGGGTACAATACACAATGCAAAAAATGAGCTCGTATACATTAGCTGGGGTACAATACACAATGCAAAAACCGAGTTCTTAAATATTAGCGGCGGTACAACAGATTCAAAAAATGAGCTCGTATACATTAGCTGGGGTATAATACATCCTCTACCTGCACAGCTTTCAACTTGGCAGGAACACGTTGGCTGGAACACTTTGGCTGGGACACCTGGGCTGGAACACCTGGGCTGGAACACACTTGACATGAGTAGTACATTAGCTTTAACACATTAGTTGTAACACATAAGACCTAATACATTAGCTGCGGTACGACAGATACAAAAACTGAGCTCGTATACATTAGCTGGGGTACAATACACAATGCAAAAAATGAGCTCAAACATTAGCTGTGATACAACACGTGCAAAAACTGTACTTTTAAATATTAGCTGCGGTATACAAAAAATGAGCTCATATACATTAGCTGTGGTAAAATAGACAATGCAAAAACTGAGCTCATAAACATTAGCTGGGGTACAATACACTGCAAAAAATGAGCTCAAACATTAGCTGTGATACAACACATGCAAAAGCTGAGCTTGTAAATATTAGCTGCGGTATACAAAATATGAGCTCGTATACATTAGCTGGGGTACAATACACAATGCAAAAAAATGAGCTCGTATACATTAGCTGGGGTATAATACATCCTCTACCTGCACAGCTTTCAACTTGGCTGGAACACGTTGGCTGGAACACGTTGGCTGGAACACGTTGGCTGGAACACACTTGACATGAGTAGTACATTAGCTTTAACACATTAGACCTAATACATTAGCTGCGGTACAACAGATTCCAAAAATGAGCTCGTATACATTAGCTGGGGTACAATACACAATGCAAAAAATGAGCTTGTATATATCAGCTGGGGTACAATACACAATGCAAAAACGGAGCTCTTAAATATTAGCTGCGGTTCAATACACAATGCAAAAAATGAACTCTCATACATTAGCTGGGGTACAATACACAATGCAAAAACGGAGCTCTTAAATATTAGCTGCAGTACAACAGATTCAAAAAATGAGCTCGTATACATTAGCTGCGGGTTATTACAATGCAAAAAATGAACTCTTATACATTAGCTGGGGTATAATACATCCTCTGCCTGCACAGCTTTCAACTTGGCTGGATCACGTTGGCTGGAACACCTGGGCTGGAACACCTGGGCTGGAACACACTTGACATGAGTAGTACATTAGCTTTAACACATTAGCTGTAACACATAAGACCTAATAGATTAGCTGCGGTACAACAGATAGAAAAAATGAGCTCGTATACATTAGCTGGGGTACAATAGACAATGCAAAAACTGAGCTCTTAAACATTAGCTGGGGTACAATACACTGCAAAAAATGAGCTCAAACATTAGCTGTGATACAACACATGCAAAAACTGAGCTTGTAAATATTAGCTGCGGTATACAAAAAATGAGCTCGTATACATTAGCTGGGGTACAATACACAATGCAAAAACGGAGCTCTCAAATATTAGCTGCGGTACAACAGATTAAACAAATGAGCTCTCATACATTAGCTGGGGTACAATACACAATGCAAAAAATGAGCTTGTATACATTAGCTGGGGTACAATACATCCTCTACCTGCACAGCTTTCAACTTGGCTGGAACACTTTGGCTGGAACACGTTGGCTGGAACACTTCGGCTGGAACACTTCGGCTGGAACACCTGGGCTGGAACACACTTGACATGAGTAGTACATTAGCTTTAACACATTAGCTGTAACACATTAGACCTAATACATTAGCTGCGGTACAACAGATACAAAAAATGAGCTCGTATACATTAGCTGGGGTACAATACACAATGCAAAAAATGAGCTCGTATACATTAGCTGGGGTACAATAGACAATGGAAAAACTGAGCTCTTAAATATTAGCTGCGGTTCAACAGATTCCAAAAATGAGCTCGTATACATTAGCTGCGGTTCAATAAACAATGCAAAAAATGAACTCGTATACATTAGCTGGGGTACAATACACAATGCAAAAACTGAGCTGTTAAATATTAGCTGCGGTACAACAGATTAAAAAAAATGAGCTCGTATACATTAGCTGCGGTAATATAGACAATGCAAAAAATGAGCTCATACATTAGCTGGGGTACAATACGCTGCAAAAAATGAGCTCAAACATTAGCTGTGATACAACACATGCAAAAACTGAGCTTGTAAATATTAGCTGCGGTATACAAAAAATGAGCTCGTACACATTAGCTGCGGTTCAATACACAATACAAAAACTGAGCTCTTAAATATTAGCTGTGGTACGACAGATTCAAAAAATGAGCTCGTACACATTAGCTGGGGTACAATACACAATGCAAAAAATGAGCTTGTATACATTAGCTGGGGTACAATACACAATGCAAAAACGGAGCTCTTAAATATTAGCTGCGGTACAACAGATTCAAAAAATGAACTCTTATACATTAGCTGCGGTTTAATACAATGCAAAAAATGAACTCATACATTAGCTGGGGTACAATACACAATGCAAAATCTGAGCTCTTAAATATTAGCTGCGATACAACAGATTCAAAAAATGAGCTCGTATACATTAGCTGGGGTACAATACACAATGCAAAAATGAGCTTGTATACATTAGCTGGGGTAAAATACACAATGCAAAAACTGAGCTCTTAAATATTAGCGGCGGTACAACAGATTCAAAAAATGAGCTCGTATACATTAGCTGGGGTATAATACATCCCCTACCTGCACAGCTTTCAACTTGGCTGGAACACGTTGGCTGGAACACTTTGGCTGGGACACCTGGGCTGGAACACCTGGGCTGCAACACACTTGACATGAGTAGCACATTAGCTTTAACACATTAGCTGTAACATATAAGACCTAATACATTAGCTGCGGTACAACAGATACAAAAACTGAGCTCGTATACATTAGCTGGGGTACAATACACAATGCAAAAAATGAGCTCGTATACATTAGCTGGGGTTCAATACATAATGCAAAAAATGAGCTCAAACATTAGCTGTGATACAACACGTGCATAAACTGCTTTTAAATATTAGCTGCGGTATACAAAAAATGAGCTCATATACATTAGCTGGGGTACAATACACAATGCAAAAAATGAGCTCGTATGCATTAGCTGGGGTATAATACATCCTCTACCTGCACAGCTTTCAACTTGGCTGGATCACGTTGGCTGGAACACTTTGGCTGGAACACCTGGGCTGGAACACACTTGACATGAGTAGTACATTAGCTTTAAGACATTAGACCTAATACATTAGCTGCGGGACAACAGATACAAAAAATGAGCTCGTACACATTAGCTGCGGTTCAATGAACAATGCAAAAAATGAACTCCTATACATTAGCTGGGGTACAATACACAATGCAAAAAATGAGCTTGTATATATTAGCTGCGGTTCAATACACAATGCAAAAAATGAACTCTCATACATTAGCTGGGGTAAAATACACAATGCAAAAAATGAGCTCTTAAACATTAGCTGGGGTACAAACACAATACAAAAACTGAGCTCTTAAATATTAGCTGCGGTACGACAGATTCAAAAAATGAGCTCGTACACATTAGCTGGGGTACAATACACAATGCAAAAAATGAGCTTGTATACATTAGCTGGGGTACGATACACAATGCAAAAACGGAGCTCTTAAATATTAGCTGCGGTACAACAGATTCAAAAAATGAGCTCGTATACATTAGCTGGGGTACAATACACAATGCAAAAATGAGCTTGTATACATTAGCTGGGGTACAATACGCAATGCAAAAACGGAGCTCTTAAATATTAGCTGGGGTACAACAGGTTAAAAAAATGAGCTCGTATACATTAGCTGCGGTTCAATACACAATGCAAAAAATGAACTCTGATACATTAGCTGGGGTACAATACACAATGCAAAAAATGAGCTCGTATACATTAGCTGGGGTACAATACACAATGCAAAAACCGGGCTCTTACATATTAGCGGCGGTACAACAGATTCAAAAAATGAGCTCGTATACATTAGCTGGGGTATAATACATCCTCTACCTGCACAGCTTTCAACTTGGCTGGAACACGTTGGCTGGAACACTTTGGCTGGGACACCTGGGCTGGAACACCTGGGCTGGAACACCTGGGCTGGAACACACTTGACATGAGTAGTACATTAGCTTTAACACGTTAGCTGTAACACATAAGACCTATTACATTAGCTGCGGTACAACAGATACAAAAACTGACCTCGTATACATTAGCTGGGGTACAATACACAATGCAAAAAATGAGCTCGTATACATTAGCTGGGGTTCAATATACAATGCAAAAAATGAGCTCAAACATTAGCTGTGATACAACACGTGCAAAAACTGTGCTTTTAAATATTAGCTGCGGTATGCAAAAAATGAGCTCATATACATTAGCTGGGGTACAATACACAATGCAAAAATGAGCTCGTATACATTAGCTGGGGTATAATACACAATGCAAAAAATGAGCTCGTATACATTAGCTGGGGTATAATACATCCTCTACCTGCACAGCTTTCAACTTGGCTGGATCACGTTGGCTGGAACACTTTGGCTGGAACACCTGGGCTGGAACACACTTGACATGAGTAGTACATTAGCTTTAACACATTAGCTGTAACACATAAGACCTAATAGATTAGCTGTGGTACAACAGATAGAAAAAATGAGCTCGTATACATTAGCTGGGGTACAATAGACAATGCAAAAACTGAGCTCTTAAACATTAGCTGGGGTACAATACACTGCAAAAAATGAGCTCAAACATTAGCTGTGATACAACACATGCAAAAACTGAGCTTGTAAATATTAGCTGCGGTATACAAAAAATGAGCTCGTATACATTAGCTGGGGTACAATACACAATGCAAAAACGGAGCTCTCAAATATTAGCTGCGGTACAACAGATTAAACAAATGAGCTCTCATACATTAGCTGGGGTACAATACACAATGCAAAAAATGAGCTTGTATACATTAGCTGGGGTACAATACATCCTCTACCTGCACAGCTTTCAACTTGGCTGGAACACTTTGGCTGGAACACGTTGGCTGGAACACTTCGGCTGGAACACTTCGGCTGGAACACCTGGGCTGGAACACACTTGACATGAGTAGTACATTAGCTTTAACACATTAGCTGTAACACATTAGACCTAATACATTAGCTGCGGTACAACAGATACAAAAAATGAGCTCGTATACATTAGCTGGGGTACAATACACAATGCAAAAAATGAGCTCGTATACATTAGCTGGGGTACAATAGACAATGGAAAAACTGAGCTCTTAAATATTAGCTGCGGTTCAACAGATTCCAAAAATGAGCTCGTATACATTAGCTGCGGTTCAATGAACAATGCAAAAAATGAACTCGTATACATTAGCTGGGGTACAATACACAATGCAAAAACTGAGCTGTTAAATATTAGCTGCGGTACAACAGATTAAAAAAAATGAGCTCGTATACATTAGCTGCGGTAATGTAGACAATGCAAAAAATGAGCTCATACATTAGCTGGGGTACAATACACTGCAAAAAATGAGCTCAAACAGCTGTGATACAACACATGCAAAAACTGAGCTTGTAAATATTAGCTGCGGTATACAAAAAATGAGCTCGTACACATTAGCTGCGGTTCAATACACAATACAAAAACTGAGCTCTTAAATATTAGCTGTGGTACGACAGATTCAAAAAATGAGCTCGTACACATTAGCTGGGGTACAATACATAATGCAAAAAATGAGCTTGTATACATTAGCTGGGGTACAATACACAATGCAAAAACGGAGCTCTTAAATATTAGCTGCGGTACAACAGATTCAAAAAATGAACTCTTATACATTAGCTGCGGTTTAATACAATGCAAAAAATGAACTCATACATTAGCTGGGGTACAATACACAATGCAAAATCTGAGCTCTTAAATATTAGCTGCGGTACAACAGATTCAAAAAATGAGCTCGTATACATTAGCTGGGGTACAATACACAATGCAAAAATGAGCTTGTATACATTAGCTGGGGTACAATACACAATGCAAAAACTGAGCTCTTAAATATTAGCGGCGGTACAACAGATTCAAAAAATGAGCTCGTATATATTAGCTGGGGTATAATACATCCTCTACCTGCACAGCTTTCAACTTGGCTGGAACACGTTGGCTGGAACACTTTGGCTGGGACACCTGGGCTGGAACACCTGGGCTGGAACACACTTGACATGAGTAGCATATTAGCTTTAACACATTAGCTGTAACACATAAGACCGAATACATTAGCTGCGGTACAACAGATACAAAAACTGAGCTCGTATACATTAGCTGGGGTACAATACACAATGCAAAAAATGAGCTCGTATACATTAGCTGGGGTTCAATACACAATGCAAAAAATGAGCTCAAACATTAGCTGTGATACAACACGTGCAAAAACTGCTTTTAAATATTAGCTGCGGTATACAAAAAATGAGCTCATATACATTAGCTGGGGTACAATACACAATGCAAAAAATGAGCTCGTATACATTAGCTGGGGTATAATACATCCTCTACCTGCACAGCTTTCAACTTGGCTGGATCACGTTGGCTGGAACACTTTGGCTGGAACACCTGGGCTGGAACACACTTGACATGAGTAGTACATTAGCTTTAACACATTAGACCTAATACATTAGCTGCGGGACAACAGATACAAAAAATGAGCTCGTATACATTAGCTGCGGTTCAATGAACAATGCAAAAAATGAACTCCTATACATTAGCTGGGGTACAATACACAATGCAAAAAATGAGCTTGTATATATTAGCTGCGGTTCAATACACAATGCAAAAAATGAACTCTCATACATTAGCTGGGGTAAAATACACAATGCAAAAAATGAGCTCTTAAACATTAGCTGGGGTACAATACACAATACAAAAACTGAGCTCTTAAATATTAGCTGCGGTACGACAGATTCAAAAAATGAGCTCGTACACATTAGCTGGGGTACAATACACAATGCAAAAAATGAGCTTGTATACATTAGCTGGGGTACGATACACAATGCAAAAACGGAGCTCTTAAATATTAGCTGCGGTACAACAGATTCAAAAAATGAGCTCGTATACATTAGCTGGGGTACAATACACAATGCAAAAATGAGCTTGTATACATTAGCTGGGGTACAATACGCAATGCAAAAACGGAGCTCTTAAATATTAGCTGGGGTACAACAGGTTAAAAAAATGAGCTCGTATACATTAGCTGCGGTTCAATACACAATGCAAAAAATGAACTCTGATACATTAGCTGGGGTACAATACACAATGCAAAAAATGAGCTCGTATACATTAGCTGGGGTACAATACACAATGCAAAAACTGAGCTCTTAAATATTAGCGGCGGTACAACAGATTCAAAAAATGAGCTCGTATACATTAGCTGGGGTATAATACATCCTCTACCTGCACAGCTTTCAACTTGGCTGGAACACGTTGGCTGGAACACTTTGGCTGGGACACCTGGCTGGAACACCTGGGCTGGAACACCTGGGCTGGAACACACTTGACATGAGTAGTACATTAGCTTTAACACATTAGCTGTAACACATAAGACCTAATACATTAGCTGCGGTACAACAGATACAAAAACTGAGCTCGTATACATTAGCTGGGGTACAATACACAATGCAAAAAATGAGCTCGTATACATTAGCTGGGGTTCAATATACAATGAAAAAAAATGAGCTCAAACATTAGCTGTGATACAACACGTGCAAAAACTGTGCTTTTAAATATTAGCTGCGGTATGCAAAAAATGAGCTCATATACATTAGCTGGGGTACAATACACAATGCAAAAAATGAGCTCGTATACATTAGCTGGGGTATAATACACAATGCAAAAAATGAGCTCGTATACATTAGCTGGGGTATAATACATCCTCTACCTGCACAGCTTTCAACTTGGCTGGATCACGTTGGCTGGAACACTTTGGCTGGAACACCTGGGCTGGAACACCTGGGCTCGAACACACTTGACATGAGTAGTACATTAGCTTTAACACATTAGCTGTAACACATAAGACCTAATAGATTAGCTGCGGTACAATAGATAGAAAAAATGAGCTCGTATACATTAGCTGGGGTACAATACACAATGCAAAAAATGAGCTCGTATACATTAGCTGGGGAACAATAGACAATGCAAAAACTGAGCTCTTAAACATTAGCTGGGGTACAATACACTGCAAAAAATGAGCTCAAACATTAGCTGTGATACAACACATGCAAAAACTGAGCTTGTAAATATTAGCTGCGGTACACAAAAAATGAGCTCTCATACATTAGCTGGGGTACAATACATCCTCTACCTGCACAGCTTTCAACTTGGCTGGAACACTTTGGCTGGAACACCTGGGCTGGAACACCTGGGCTGGAACACACTTGACATGAGTAGGACATTAGCTTTAACACATTAGCTGTAACACATTAGACCTAATACATTAGCTGCGGTACAACAGATACAAAAAATGAGCTCGTATACATTAGCTGGGGTACAATAGACAATGGAAAAAGTGAGCTCTTAAATATTAGCTGCGGTTCAACAGATTCCAAAAATGAGCTCGTATACATTAGCTGCGGTTCAATAAACAATGCAAAAATGAACTCCTATACATTAGCTGGGGTACAATACACAATGCAAAAACTGAGCTGTTACATATTAGCTGCGGTACAACAGATTCAAAAAATGACCTCGTACACATTAGCTGGGGTACAATACACAATGCAAAAAATGAGCTTGTATATATTAGCTGGGGTACAATACACAATGCAAAAACGGAGCACTTAAATATTACCTGCGGTACAACAGGTTAAAAAATGAGCTCGTATACATTAGCTGCGGTTCAATACACAATGCAAAAAATGAGCTCGTATACATTAGCTGGGGTACAATACACAATGCAAAAACCGAGCTCTTAAATATTAGCGGCGGTACAACAGATTCAAAAAATGAGCTCGTATACATTAGCTGGGGTATAATACATCCTCTACCTGCACAGCTTTCAACTTGGCTGGAACACGTTGGCTGGAACACTTTGGCTGGGACACCTGGGCTGGAACACCTGGGCTGGAAAACCTGGGCTGGAACACACTTGACGTGAGTAACACATTAGCTTTAACACATTAGCTGTAACACATAAGACCTAATACATTAGCTGCGGTACAACAGATACAAAAACTGAGCTCGTATACATTAGCTGGGGTTCAATACAAAATGCAAAAAATGAGCTCAAACATTAGCTGTCATACAACACGTGCAAAAACTGTGCTTTTAAATATTAGCTGCGCTATACAAAAAATGAGCTCGTATACATTAGCTGGGGTACAATACACAATGCAAAAAATGAGCTACATATACATTAGCTGGGGTATAATACATCCTCTACCTGCACAGCTTTCAACTTGGCTGGATCACGTTGGCTGGAACACTTTGGCTGGAACACCTGGGCTGGAACACCTGGGCTGGAACACACTTGACATGAGTAGTACATTAGCTTTAACACATAAGACCTAATAGATTAGCTGCGGTACAACAGATAGAAAAAATGAGCTCGTATACATTAGCTGGGGTACAATACACAATGCAAAAACGGAGCTCTTACATATTAGCTGCGGTACAACAGATTAAAAAAATGAGCTCTCATACATTAGCTGGGGTACAATACACAATGCAAAAAATGAGCTCGTATACATTAGCTGGGGTATAATACATCCTCTACCTGCACAGCTTTCAACTTGGCTGGAACACGTTGGCTGGAACACGTTGGCTGGAACACGTTGGCTGGAACACCTGGGCTGGAAAACCTGGGCTGGAATACACTTGACATGAGTAGTACATTAGCTTTAACACATTAGCTGTAACACATTAGACCTAATACATTAGCTGCGGTACAACAGATACAAAAAATGAGCTCGTATACATTAGCTGCGGTTCAATAAACAATGCAAAAAGTGAACTCTGATACATTAGCTGGGGTACAATACACAATGAAAAAACTGAGCTCTTAAATATTAGCTGCGGTTCAACAGATTCAAAAAAATGAGCTCGTATACATTAGCTGCGGTACAATACACAATGAAAAAAATGAGCTCTTACACATTAGCTGGGGTACAATACACAATGCAAAAGATGAGCTCTTAAACATTACCTGTGATACAACACATGCAAAAACTGAGCTTGTAAATATTAGCTGCGGTATAGAAAAACTGAGAACGTATACATTAGCTGGGGTACAACACACAATGCAAAAACTGAGCTCAAATATTAGCTGCGGTACAACAGGTTAAAAAAATTAGCTCGTATACATTAGCTGCGGTTCAATACACAATGCAAAAAATGAGTTCGTATACATTAGCTGCAGTTCAATACACAATGCAAAAAATGAGCTCGTATACATTTGCTGGGGTACAATACCCAATGCAAAAACCGAGCTCTTAAATATTAGCGGCGGTACAACAGATTCAAAAAATGAGCTCGTATACATTAGCTGGGGTATAATACATCCTCTACCTGCACAGCTTTCAACTTGGCTGGAACACGTTGGCTGGAACACTTTGGCTGGGACACCTGGGCTGGAACACCTGGGCTGGAACACACTTGACATGAGTAGCACATTCGCTTTAACACATTAGCTGTAACACATAAGACCTAATACATTAGCTGCGGTAACACAGATACAAAAACTGAGCTCGTATACATTAGCTGGGGTTCAATACACAATGCAAAAAATGAGCTCAAACATTAGCTGTGATACAACACGTGCAAAAACTGTGCTTTTCAATATTAGCTGCGGTATACAAAAAATGAGCTCATACACATTAGCTGGGGTACAATACACAATGCAAAAAATGAGCTCGTATACATTAGCTGGGGTATAATACATCCTCTACCTGCACAGCTTTCAACTTGGCTGGATCACGTTGGCTAGAACACTTTGGCTGGAACACCTGGGCTGGAACACCTGGGCTGGAACACACTTGACATGAGTAGTACATTAGCTTTAACACATTAGTTGTAACACATAAGACCTAATAGATTAGCTGCGGTACAACAGATAGAAAAAATGAGCTCGTATACATTAGCTGGGGTACAATACACAATGCAAAAAATGAGCTCATATACATTAGCTGGGGTACAATACACTGCAAAAAATGAGCTCAAACATTAGCTGTGATACAACACATGCAAAAACTGAGCTTGTAAATATTAGCTGCGGTACACAAAAAATGAGCTCGTATACATTAGCTGGGGTACAATACACTGCAAAAAATGAGCTCAAACATTAGCTGTGATACAACACATGCAAAAACTGAGCTTGTAAATATTAGCTGCGGTACACAAAAAATGAGCTCGTATACATTAGCTGGGGTACAATACACAATGCAAAAAATGAACTCTTATACATTAGCTGGGGTACAATACACAATGCAAAAACGGAGCTCTTAAATATTAGCTGCGGTACAACAGCTTCAAAAAATGAGCTCGTATAGATTAGATGCGGTACGATACACAATGCAAAAAATGAGCTCTTACACATTAGCTGGGGTACAATACACAATGCAAAAGATGAGCTCTTAAACATTACCTGTGATACAACACATGCAAAAACTGAGCTTGTAAATATTAGCTGCGGTATAGAAAAACTGAGCACGTATACATTAGCTGGGGTACAATACACAATGCAAAAACCGAGCTTTTAAATATTAGCTGCGGTATACAAAAAATGAGCTCATACACATTAGCTGGGGTACAATAGACAATGCAAAAACTGAGCTCTTAAAAATTAGCTGGGGTACAATACACTGCAAAAAATGAGCTCAAACATTAGCTGTGATACAACACATGCAAAAAATGAGCTCGTATACATTAGCTGGGGTATAATACATCCTCTACCTGCACAGCTTTCAACTTGGCAGGAACACGTTGGCTGGAACACTTCGGCTGGAACACTTCGGCTGGAACACTTCGGCTGGAACACCTGGGCTGGAACACACTTGACATGAGTAGTACATTAGCTTTAACACATTAGCTGTAACACATTAGACCTAATACATTAGCTGCAGTACAACAGATACAAAAAATGAGCTCGTATACATTAGCTGGGGTACAATAGACAATGCAAAAACTGAGCTCTTAAATATTAGCTGCGGTTCAACAGATTCCAAAAATGAGCTCATATATATTAGCTGCGGTTCAATAAACAATGCAAAAAATGAACTCCTATACATTAGCTGGGGTACAATACACAATGCAAAAAATGAGCTTGTATACATTAGCTGGGGTAATATAGACAATGCAAAAAATGAGCTCTTATACATTAGCTGGGGTACAACACATGCAAAAACTGAGCTTGTAAATATTAGCTGCGGTATACAAAAAATGAGCTCGTATACATTAGCTGGGGTACAATACACAATGCAAAAACCGAGCTATTAAATATTAGCTGCGGTACAACAGATTAAAAAAATGAACTCTCATACATTAGCTGGGGTACAATACACAATGCAAAAATGAGCTCGTATACGTTAGCTGGGGTATAATACATCCTCTACCTGCACAGCTTTCAACTTGGCTGGAACACGTTGGCTGGAACACGTTGGCTGGAACACGTTGGCTGGAACACCTGGGCTGGAACACCTGGGCTGGAAAACCTGGGCTGGAATACACTTGACATGAGTAGTACATTAGCTTTAACACATTAGCTGTAACACATTAGACCTAATACATTAGCTGCGGTACAACAGATACAAAAAATGAGCTCGTATACATTAGCTGCGGTTCAAAAAACAATGCAAAAAGTGAACTCTCATACATTAGCTGGGGTACAATAGACAATGCAAAAACTGAGCTCTTAAATATTAGCTGCGGTTCAAATGATTCCAAAAATGAGCTCGTATACATTAGCTGTGGTTAAATAAACAATGCAAAAAATGAACTCCTATACATTAGCTGGGGTACAATACACAATGCAAAAAATGAGCTTGTATACATTAGCTGGGGTAAAACACATGCAAAAACTGAGCTTGTAAATATTAGCTGCGGTATACAAAAAATGAGCTCGTATACATTAGCTGCGGTTCAATACACAATGCAAAAAATGAGCTCGTATACATTAGCTGGGGTACAATACACAATGCAAAAACCGAGCTCGTAAATATTAGCGGCGGTACAACAGATTCAAAAAATGAGCTCGTATACATTAGCTGCGGTTCAATACACAATGCAAAAAATGAACTCTTATACATTAGCTGGGGAACAATACACAATGCAAAAAATGAGCTCTTAAACATTAGCTGGGGTACAATACACAATGCAAAAAATGAGCTCGTATACATTAGCTGGGGTACAATACACAATACAAAAACTGAGATCTTAAATATTAGCTGCAGTACAACAGATTGAAAAAATGAGCTCGTACACATTAGATGGGGTACAACACACAATGCAAAAAATGAGCTTGTATACATTAGCTGGGGTACAATACACTATGCAAAAACGGAGCTCTTAAATATTAGCTGCAGTACAACAGATTCAAAAAATGAGCTCGTATACATTAGCTGCGGTTTAATACAATGCAAAAAATGAACTCTTATACATTAGCTGGGGTACAATACACAATGCAAAAACGGAGCTCTTAAATATTAGCTGCAGTACAACAGATTCAAAAAATAAGCTCGTATACATTAGCTGGGGTATAATACATCCTCTACCTGCACAGCTTTCAACTTGGCTGGAACACGTTGGCTGGAACACTTTGGCTGGGACACCTGGGCTGGAACACACTTGACATGAGTAGCACATTAGCTTTAACACATTAGCTGTAACACATAAGACCTAATACATTAGCTGCGGTACAACAGATACAAAACCTGAGCTCGTATACATTAGCTGGGGTTCAATACACAATGCAAAAAATGAGCTCGTATACATTAGCTGGGGTTCAATACACAATGCAAAAAATGAGCTCAAACATTAGCTGTGATACAACACGTGCAAAAACTGTGCTTTTAAATATTAGCTGCGGTATACAAAAAATGAGCTCATACACATTAGCTGGGGTACAATACACAATGCAAAAAATGAGCTCGTATACATTAGCTGGGGTACAATACACTGCAAAAAATGAGCTCAAACATTAGCTGTGATACAACACATGCAAAAACTGAGCTTGTAAATATTAGCTGCGGTACACAAAAAATGAGCTCGTATACATTAGCTGGGGTACAATACACAATGCAAAAAATGAGCTCGTATACATTAGCTGGGGTATAATACATCCTCTACCTGCACAGCTTTCAACTTGGCTGGAACACGTTGGCTGGAACACGTTGGCTGGAACACGTTGGCTGGAACACGTTGGCTGGAACACTTCGGCTGGAACACTTCGGCTAGAACACCTGGGCTGGAACACCTGGGCTGGAACACACTTGACATGAGTAGTACATTAGCTTTAACACATTAGCTGTAACACATTAGACCTAATACATTAGCTGCGGTACAACAGATACAAAAAATGAGCTCGTATACATTAGCTGGGGTACAATAGACAATGAAAAAACTGAGCTCTTAAATATTAGCTGCGGTTCAACAGATTCGAAAAATGAGCTCGTATACATTAGCTGGGGTACAATACACAATGCAAAAAA
This sequence comes from Amphiprion percula, assembly GCA_003047355.2. Taxonomy (NCBI): domain Eukaryota; kingdom Metazoa; phylum Chordata; class Actinopteri; family Pomacentridae; genus Amphiprion; species Amphiprion percula. The sequence goes on from PYAM01000086.1 coordinate 22,699, forward strand.
TGAGCTCGTATACATTAGCTGGGGTACAATAGACAATGCAAAAACTGAGCTCTTAAAAATTAGCTGGGGTACAATACACTGCAAAAAATGAGCTCAAACATTAGCTGTGATACAACACATGCAAAAACTGAGCTTGTAAATATTAGCTGCGGTATACAAAAAATGAGCTCGTATACATTAGCTGGGGTACAATACACAATGCAAAAACCGAGCTCTTAAATATTAGCGGCGGTACAACAGATTCAAAAAATGAGCTCGTATACATTAGCCGGGGTATAATACATCCTCTACCTGCACAGCTTTCAACTTGGCTGGAACACGTTGGCTGGAACACGCTGGCTGGAACACTTCGGCTGGAACACCTGGGCTGGAACACCTGGGCTGGAACACACTTGACATGAGTAGTACATTAGCTTTAACACATTAGCTGTAACACGTAAGACCTAATAGATTAGCTGCGGTACAACAGATAGAAAAAATGAGCTCGTATACATTAGCTGGGGTACAATACACAATGCAAAAACGGAGCTCTTAAATATTAGCTGCGGTACAACAGATTAAAAAAATGAGCTCTCATACATTAGCTGGGGTACAATACACAAGGCAAAAAATGAGCTTGTATACATTAGCTGGGGTATAATACATCCTCTACCTGCACAGCTTTCAACTTGGCAGGAACACGTTGGCTGGAACACTTCGGCTGGAACACCTGGGCTGGAACACCTGGGCTGGAACACCTGGGCTGGAATACACTTGACATGAGTAGTACATTAGCTTTAACACATTAGCTGTAACACATTAGACCTAACACATTAGCTGCGGTACAACAGATACAAAAACTGAGCTCATATACATTAGCTGGGGTACAATACACAATGCAAAAAATGAGCTCGTATACATTAGCTGGGGTACAATACACAATGCAAAAAATGAGCTTGTATACATTAGCTGGGGTACAATACACAATGCAAAAAATGACCTCTTAAACATTAGCTGGGGTACAATACACAATGCAAAAACGGAGCTCTTAAATATTAGCTGCGGTACAACAGATTCAAAAAATGAGCTCGTATACATTAGCTGGGGTATAATACATCCTCTACCTGCACAGCTTTCAACTTGGCTGGAACACTTCGGCTGGAACACTTCGGTTGGAACACCTGGGCTGGAATACACTTGACATGAGTAGTACATTAGCTTTAACACATTAGCTGTAACACATTAGACCTAATACATTAGCTGCGGTACAACAGATAGAAAAAATGAGCTTGTATACATTAGCTGGGGTACAATAGACAATGCAAAAAATGAACTCTTATACATTAGCTGGGGTAAAATACACAACGCAAAAAATGAGCTTGTATACATTAGCTGGGGTACAATACACAATGCAAAAACGGAGCTCTTAAATAGTAGCTGCAGTACAACAGATTCAAAAAATGAGCTCGTATACATTAGCTGCGGTTTAATACAATGCAAAAAATGAACTCTTACACATTAGCTGGGGTATAATACATCCTCTACCTGCACAGCTTTCAACTTGGCTGGAACACGTTGGCTGGAACACTTTGGCTGGGACACCTGGGCTGGAACACCTGGGCTGGAACACACTTGACATGAGTAGCACATTAGCTTTAACACATTAGCTGTAACACATAAGACCTAATACATTAGCTGCGGTACAACAGATACAAAACCTGAGCTCGTATACATTAGCTGGGGTTCAATACACAATGCAAAAAATGAGCTCGTATACATTAGCTGGGGTTCAATACACAATGCAAAAAATGAGCTCAAACATTAGCTGTGATACAACACGTGCAAAAACTGTGCTTTTAAATATTAGCTGCGGTATACAAAAAATGAGCTCATACACATTAGCTGGGGTACAATACACAATGCAAAAAATGAGCTCGTATACATTAGCTGGGGTACAATACACTGCAAAAAATGGGCTCAAACATTAGCTGTGATACAACACATGCAAAAACTGAGCTTGTAAATATTAGCTGCGGTACACAAAAAATGAGCTCGTATACATTAGCTGGGGTACAATACACAATGCAAAAAATGAGCTCGTATACATTAGCTGGGGTATAATACATCCTCTACCTGCACAGCTTTCAACTTGGCTGGAACACGTTGGCTGGAACACTTCGGCTGGAACACTTCGGCTGGAACACCTGGACTGGAATACACTCGACATGAGTAGTACATTAGCTTTAACACATTAGCTGTAACACATTAGACCTAATACATTAGCTGCGGTACAACAGATACAAAAACTGAGCTCATATACATTAGCTGGGGTACAATACACAATGCAAAATATGAGCTCGTATACATTAGCTGGGGTACAATGCAAAAAATGAGCTTGTATACATTAGCTGCGGTTTAATACAACGCAAAAAATGAACTCTATACATTAGTTGGGGTACAATACACAATGCAAAAATGAGCTTGTATACATTAGCTGGGGTACAATACACAATGCAAAAACGGAGCTCTTAAATATTAGCTGCAGTACAACAGATTCAAAAAATGAGCTCGTATACATTAGCTGCGGTACAATACACAATGCAAAAAATGAGCTCTTACACATGAGCTGGGGTACAATACACAATGCAAAAACGGAGCTCTTAAATATTAGCTGCAGTACAACAGATTCAAAAAATAAGCTCGTATACATTAGCTGGGGTATAATACATCCTCTACCTGCACAGCTTTCAACTTGGCTGGAACACTTTGGCTGGGACACCTGGGCTGGAACACACTTGACATGAGTAGCACATTAGCTTTAACACATTAGCTGTAACACATAAGACCTAATACATTAGCTGCGGTACAACAGATACAAAAACTGAGCTCATATACATGAGCTGCGGTACAATACACAATGCAAAAAATGAGCTTGTATACATTAGCTGGGGTACAATACACTATGCAAAAAATGAGCTCGTATACATTAGCTGGGGTTCAATATACAATACAAAAAATGAGCTCAAACATTAGCTGTGATACAACACGTGCAAAAACTGTGCTTTTAAATATTAGCTGCGGTATACAAAAAATGAGCTCATATACATTAGCTGGGGTATAACACACAATGCAAAAAATGAGCTCGTATACATTAGCTGCGGTTTAATACAATGCAAATAATGAACTCATACATTAGCTGGGGTACAATACACAATGCAAAAATGAGCTTGTATACATTAGCTGGGGTACAATACACAATGCAAAAACGGATCTCTTAAATATTAGCTGCAGTACAACAGATTCAAAAAATGAGCTCGTATACATTAGCTGGGGTACAATACACAATGCAAAAGATGAGCTCTTAAACACTACCTGTGATACAACACATGCAAAAACTGAGCTTGTAAATATTAGCTGCGGTATAGAAAAACTGAGCACGTACACATTAGCTGGGGTACAATACACAATGCAAAAAATGACCTCGTATACATTAGCTGGGGTACAATACACAATGCAAAAATGAGCTCTGATACATTAGCTGGGGTACAATACACAATGCAAAAACCGAGCTCTTAAATATTAGCTGCGGTACAACAGATTCAAAAAATGAGCTCGTATACATTAGCTGGGGTACAATACACAATGCAAAAAATGAACTCTGATACATTAGCTGGGGTATAATACATCCTCTACCTGCACAGCTTTCAACTTGGCTGGATCACGTTGGCTGGAACACTTTGGCTGGAACACCTGGGCTGGAACACACTTGACATGAGTAGTACGTTAGCTTTAACACATTAGCTGTAACACATAAGACCTAATAGATTAGCTGCAGTACAACAGATTCAAAAAATGAGCTCGTATACATTAGCTGCGGTTCAAAACACAATGCAAAAAATGAACTCTGATACATTAGCTGCGGTACAATACACAATGCAAAAGATGAGCTCTTAAACATTACCTGTGATACAACACATGCAAAAACTGAGCTTGTAAATATTAGCTGCGGTATAGAAAAACTGAGCACGTATACATTAGCTGGGGTACAACACACAATGCAAAAACGGAGCTCTTAAATATTAGCTGGGGTACAACAGGTCAAACAAATGAGCTCGTATACATTAGCTGCGGTTCAATACACAATGCAAAAAATGAACTCGTATACATTAGCTGGGGTACAATACACAATGCAAAAACCGAGCTCTTAAATATTAGCGGCGGTACAACAGATTCAAAAAATGAGCTCGTATACATTAACTGGGGTATAATACACCCTCTACCTGCACAGCTTTCAACTTGGCTGGAACACCTGGGCTGGAACACCTGGGCTGGAACACACTTGACATGAGTAGCACATTAGCTTTAACACATTAGCTGTAACACATTAGACCTAATACATTAGCTGCGGTACGACAGATTCAAAAAATGAGCTCGTATACATTAGCTGCGGTTTAATACAATGCAAAAAATGAACTCATACATTAGCTGGGGTACAATACACAATGCAAAAACTGAGCTCTTAAATATTAGCTGCGGTAATATAGACAATGCAAAAAATGAGCTCTTATACATTAGCTGGGGTACAATACACTGCAAAAAATGAGCTCAAACATTAGCTGTGATACAACACATGCAAAAACTGAGCTTGTAAATATTAGCTGCGGTACGACAGATTCAAAAAATGAGCTCGTACACATTAGCTGGGGCACAATACACAATACAAAAACTGAGCTCTTAAATATTAGCTGCGGTACGACAGATTCAAAAAATGAGCTCGTACACATTAGCTGGGGTACAATACACAATGCAAAAAATGAGCTTGTATACATTAGCTGGGGTACAATACACAATGCAAAAACGGAGCTCTTGAATATTAGCTGCAGTACAACAGATTCAAAAAATGAGCTCGTATACATTAGCTGCGGTTTAACACAATGCAAAAAATGAACTCTTATACATTAGCTGGGGTACAATACACAAAGCAAAAACTGAGCTCTTAAATATTAGCTGCGGTACAACAGATTCAAAAAATGACCTCGTACACATTAGCTGGGGTACAATACACAATGCAAAAATGAGCTTGTATACATTAGCTGGGGTACAATACACAATGCAAAAACGGAGCTCTTAAATATTAGCTGCGGTACAACAGATTCAAAAAATGAGCTCGTATACATTAGCTGCGGTACAATACACAATGCACAAAATGAGCTCTTACACATTAGCTGGGGTATAATACATCCTCTACCTGCACAGCTTTCAACTTGGCTGGAACACGTTGGCTGGAACACTTTGGCTGGGACACCTGGGCTGGAACACCTGGGCTGGAACACACTTGACATGAGTAGCACATTAGCTTTAACACATTAGCTGTAACACATAAGACCTAATACATTAGCTGCGGTACAACAGATACAAAAACTGAGCTCATATATATTAGCTGGGGTTCAATACACAATGCAAAAAATGAGCTCGTATACATTAGCTGGGGTTCAATACACAATGCAAAAAATGAGCTCAAACATTAGCTGTGATACAACACGTGCAAAAACTGTGCTTTGAAATATTAGCTGCGGTATACAAAAAATGAGCTCATACACATTAGCTGGGGTACAATACACAATGCAAAAAATGAGCTCGTATACATTAGCTGGGGTACAATAGACAATGAAAAAACTGAGCTCGTATACATTAGCTGCGGTACAATACACAATGCAAAAAATGAGCTCTTACACATTAGCTGGGGTATAATACATCCTCTACCTGCACAGCTTTCAACTTGGCTGGAACACGTTGGCTGGAACACTTTGGCTGGGACACCTGGGCTGGAACACCTGGGCTGGAACACACTTGACATGAGTAGCACATTAGCTTTAACACATTAGCTGTAACACATAAGACCTAATACATTAGCTGCGGTACAACAGATACAAAAACTGAGCTCATATACATTAGCTGGGGTTCAATACACAATGCAAAAAATGAGCTCGTATACATTAGCTGGGGTTCAATACACAATGCAAAAATGAGCTCAAACATTAGCTGCGATACAACACGTGCAAAAACTGTGCTTTGAAATATTAGCTGCGGTATACAAAAAATGAGCTCATACACATTAGCTGGGGTACAATACACAATGCAAAAAATGAGCTCGTATACATTAGCTGGGGTACAATAGACAATGCAAAAACTGAGCTTGTATACATTACCTGGGGTATAATACATCCTCTACCTGCACAGCGTTCAACTTGGCTGGATCACGTTGGCTGGAACACTTTGGCTGGAACACCTGGGCTGGAACACACTTGACATGAGTAGCACATTAGCTTTAACACATTACCTGTAACACATAAGACCTAATACATTAGCTGCGGTACAACAGAAACAAAAAATGAGCTCGTATACATTAGCTGGGGTTCAATACACAATGCAAAAAATGAGCTCAAACATTAGCTGTGATACAACACGTGCAAAAACTGTGCTTTTAAATACTAGCTGCGGTATACAAAAAATGAGCTCATACACATTAGCTGGGGCACAATACACAATGCAAAAAATGAGCTCAAACATTAGCTGTGATACAACACATGCAAAAACTGAGCTTGTAAATATTAGCTGCGGTACACAAAAAATGAGCTTGTATACATTAGCTGGGGTACAATACACAATGCAAAAAATGAGCTCTTAAACATTAGCTGCGGTACAACAGATTAAAAAAATGAGCTCTCATACATTATCTGGGGTACAATACACAATGCAAAAAATGAGCTCGTATACATTAGCTGGGGTAAAATACACAATGCAAAAAATGAGCTCTTAAACATTAGCTGGGGTACAATACACAATACAAAAACTGAGCTCTTAAATATTAGCTGCGGTACGACAGATTCAAAAAATGAGCTCGTATTCATTAGCTGGGGTACAATACACAATGCAAAAAATGAGCTCCTAAACATTAGCTGGGGTACAATACACAATGCAAAAACGGAGCTCTTGAATATTAGCTGCGGTACAACAGATTCAAAAAATGAGCTCGTATACATTAGCTGGGGTATAATACATCCTCTACCTGCACAGCTTTCAACTTGGCTGGAACACTTCGGCTGGAACACTTCGGCTGGAACACCTGGGCTGGAATACACTTGACATGAGTAGTACATTAGCTGTAACACATTAGACCTAATACATTAGCTGCGGTACAACAGATAGAAAAAATGAGCTTGTATACATTAGCTGGGGTACAATAGACAATGCAAAAAATGAACTCATACATTAGCTGGGGTAAAATACACAATGCAAAAAATGAGCTCTTAAACATTAGCTGGGGTACGACAGATTCAAAAAATGAGCTCGTACACATTAGCTGGGGTACAATACACAATGCAAAAAATGAGCTTGTATACATTAGCTGGGGTACAATACACAATGCAAAAACGGAGCTCTTAAATATTAGCTGCAGTAGAACAGATTCAAAAAATGAGCTCGTATACATTAGCTGCGGTTTAATACAATGCAAAAAATGAACTCTTATACATTAGCTGGGGTACAATACACAAAGCAAAAACTGAGCTCTTAAATATTAGCTGCGGTACAACAGATTCAAAAAATGAGCTCGTATACATTAGCTGCGGTTCAAAACACAATGCAAAAAATGAACTCTGATACATTAGCTGCGGTACAATACACAATGCAAAAGATGAGCTCTTAAACATTACCTGTGATACAACACATGCAAAAACTGAGCTTGTAAATATTAGCTGCGGTATAGAAAAACTGAGCACGTATACATTAGCTGGGGTACAACACACAATGCAAAAACGGAGCTCTTAAATATTAGCTGGGGTACAACAGGTCAAACAAATGAGCTCGTATACATTAGCTGCGGTTCAATACACAATGCAAAAAATGAACTCGTATACATTAGCTGGGGTACAATACACAATGCAAAAACCGAGCTCTTAAATATTAGCGGCGGTACAACAGATTCAAAAAATGAGCTCGTATACATTAACTGGGGTATAATACACCCTCTACCTGCACAGCTTTCAACTTGGCTGGAACACCTGGGCTGGAACACCTGGGCTGGAACACACTTGACATGAGTAGCACATTAGCTTTAACACATTAGCTGTAACACATTAGACCTAATACATTAGCTGCGGTACGACAGATTCAAAAAATGAGCTCGTATACATTAGCTGCGGTTTAATACAATGCAAAAAATGAACTCATACATTAGCTGGGGTACAATACACAATGCAAAAACTGAGCTCTTAAATATTAGCTGCGGTAATATAGACAATGCAAAAAATGAGCTCTTATACATTAGCTGGGGTACAATACACTGCAAAAAATGAGCTCAAACATTAGCTGTGATACAACACATGCAAAAACTGAGCTTGTAAATATTAGCTGCGGTACGACAGATTCAAAAAATGAGCTCGTACACATTAGCTGGGGCACAATACACAATACAAAAACTGAGCTCTTAAATATTAGCTGCGGTACGACAGATTCAAAAAATGAGCTCGTACACATTAGCTGGGGTACAATACACAATGCAAAAATGAGCTTGTATACATTAGCTGGGGTACAATACACAATGCAAAAACGGAGCTCTTGAATATTAGCTGCAGTACAACAGATTCAAAAAATGAGCTCGTATACATTAGCTGCGGTTTAACACAATGCAAAAAATGAACTCTTATACATTAGCTGGGGTACAATACACAAAGCAAAAACTGAGCTCTTAAATATTAGCTGCGGTACAACAGATTCAAAAAATGACCTCGTACACATTAGCTGGGGTACAATACACAATGCAAAAATGAGCTTGTATACATTAGCTGGGGTACAATACACAATGCAAAAACGGAGCTCTTAAATATTAGCTGCGGTACAACAGATTCAAAAAATGAGCTCGTATACATTAGCTGCGGTACAATACACAATGCACAAAATGAGCTCTTACACATTAGCTGGGGTATAATACATCCTCTACCTGCACAGCTTTCAACTTGGCTGGAACACGTTGGCTGGAACACCTGGGCTGGAACACCTGGGCTGGAACACCTGGGATGGAACACACTTGACATGAGTAGTACATTAGCTTTAACACATTAGCTGTAACACATTAGACCTAATACATTAGCTGCGGTACAACAGATACAAAAACTGAGCTCGTATACATTAGCTGCGGTTCAATAAACAATGCAAAAAATGAGCTCGTATACATTAGCTGGGGTATAATACATCCTCTACCTGCACAGCTTTCAACTTGGCTGGAACACTTTGGCTGGAACACCTGGGCTGGAACACCTGGGCTGGAACACCTGGGCTGGAACACACTTGACATGAGTAGTACATTAGCTTTAACACATTAGCTGTAACACATAAGACCTAATAGATTAGCTGCGGTACAATAGATAGAAAAAATGAGCTCGTATACATTAGCTGGGGTACAATACACAATACAAAAACTGAGCTCTTAAATATTAGCTGGGGTACAATACACAATACAAAAACTGAGCTCTTATACATTAGCTGAGGTACAATACACAATGCAAAAAATGAACTCTCATACATTAGCTGGGGTACAATACAGAATACAAAAACTGAGCTCTTAAATATTAGCTGCGGTACGACAGATTCAAAAAATGAGCTCGTATACATTAGCTGGGGTACAACACACAATGCAAAAAATGAGCTCGTATACATTAGCTGGGGTATAATACATCCTCTACCTGCACAGCTTTCAACTTGGCTGGATCACGTTGGCTGGAACACCTGGGCTGGAACACCTGGGCTGGAACACACTTGAAATGAGTAGTAAATTAGCTTTAACACATTAGCTGTAACACATAAGACCTAATAGATTAGCTGCGGTACAACAGATAGAAAAAAAGAGCTCGTATACATTAGCTGGGGTACAATAGACAATGAAAAAACTGAGCTCTTAAATATTAGCTGCGGTTCAACAGATTCAAAAAATGAGCTCGTATACATTAGCTGCGGTTCAATACACAATGCAAAAAATGAACTCTTATACATTAGCTGGGGTACAACACACAATACAAAAACTGAGCTCTTAAATATTAGCTGCGGTACGACAGATTCAAAAAATGAGCTCGTACACATTAGCTGGGGTACAATACACAATGCAAAAAAGGAGCTCGTATACATTAGCTGGGGTACAATACACAATGCAAAAAATGAGCTCGTATACATTAGCTGGGGTTCAATATACAATACAAAAAATGAGCTCAAACATTAGCTGTGATACAACACGTGCAAAAACTGTGCTTTTAAATATTAGCTGCGGTATACAAAAAATGAGCTCATATACATTAGCTGGGGTATAATACACAATGCAAAAAAGGAGCTCTTAAATATTAGCTGCAGTACAACAGATTCTAAAAATGAGCTCGTATACGTTAGCTGCGGTACAATACACAATGCAAAAAATGAGCTCTTACACATTAGCTGGGGTACAATACACAATGCAAAAGATGAGCTCTTAAACATTACCTGTGATACAACACATGCAAAAACTGAGCTTGTAAATATTAGCTGCGGTATAGAGAAACTGAGCAGGTATACATTAGCTGGGGTACAATACACAATGCAAAAAATGAGCTCGTATACATTAGCTGGGGTACAATACACAATGCAAAAAATGAGCTCTGATACATTAGCTGGGGTACAATACACAATGCAAAAACCGAGCTCTTAAATATTAGCTGCGGTACAACAGATTCAAAAAATGAGCTCGTATACATTAGCTGGGGTACAATACACAATGCAAAAAATGAACTCTGATACATTAGCTGGGGTATAATACATCCTCTACCTGCACAGCTTTCAACTTGGCTGGATCACGTTGGCTGGAACACTTTGGCTGGAACACCTGGGCTGGAACACACTTCACATGAGTAGTACATTAGCTTTAACACATTAGCTGTAACACATAAGACCTAATAGATTAGCTGCGGTACAACAGATTCAAAAAATGAGCTCGTATACATTAGCTGCGGTTCAAAACAATGCAAAAAATGAACTCTGATACATTAGCTGCGGTACAATACACAATGCAAAAGATGAGCTCTTAAACATTACCTGTGATACAACACATGCAAAAACTGAGCTTGTAAATATTAGCTGCGGTATAGAAAAACTGAGCACGTATACTTTAGCTGGGGTACAACACACAATGCAAAAACGGAGCTCTTAAATATTAGCTGGGGTACAACAGGTCAAAAAAATGAGCTCGTATACATTAGCTGCGGTTCAATACACAATGCAAAAAATGAACTCGTATACATTAGCTGGGGTACAATACACAATGCAAAAACCGAGCTCTGAAATATTAGCGGCGGTACAACAGATTCAAAAAATGAGCTCGTATACATTAACTGGTGTATAATACACCCTCTACCTGCACAGCTTTCAACTTGGCTGGAACACCTGGGCTGGAACACCTGGGCTGGAACACACTTGACATGAGTAGCACATTAGCTTTAACACATTAGCTGTAACACATTAGACCTAATACATTAGCTGCGGTACGACAGTTTCAAAAAATGAGCTCGTATACATTAGCTGCGGTTTAATACAATGCAAAAAATGAACTCATACATTAGCTGGGGTACAATACACAATGCAAAAACTGAGCTCTTAAATATTAGCTGCGGTAATATAGACAATGCAAAAAATGAGCTCTTATACATTAGCTGGGGTACAATACACTGCAAAAAATGAGCTCAAACATTAGCTGTGATACAACACATGCAAAAACTGAGCTTGTAAATATTAGCTGCGGTATACAAAAAATGAGCTCGTATACATTAGCTGGGGCACAATACACAATACAAAAACTGAGCTCTTAAATATTAGCTGCGGTACGACAGATTCAAAAAATGAGCTCGTACACATTAGCTGGGGTACAATACACAATGCAAAAACCGAGCTCTTAAATATTAGCGGCGGTACAACAGATTCAAAAAATGAGCTCGTATACATTAGCTGGGGTATAATACATCCTCTACCTGCACAGCTTTCAACTTGGCAGGAACACTTCGGCTGGAACACCTGGGCTGGAACACACTTGACATGACTAGGACATTAGCTTTAACACATTAGCTGTAACACATTAGACCTAATACATTAGCTGGGGTACAATACACAATGCAAAAAATGAGCTTGTATACATTAGCTGGGGTACAATAGACAATGAAAAAACTGAGCTCTTAAATATTAGCTGCGGTTCAACAGATTCAAAAAATGAGCTCGTATACATTAGCTGGGGTAAAATACACAATGCAAAAAATGAGCTCTTACACATTAGCTGGGGTACAATACACAATGCAAAAGATGAGCTCTTAAACATTACCTGTGATACAACACGTGCAAAAACTGAGCTTGTAAATATTAGCTGCGGTATAGAAAAACTGAGCACGTATACATTAGCTGGGGTACAATACTGTCAGAGGATTACCGCCTCCAGCGGGCTGACTCCAACCTGGATCACAGAACTGAGAGGAGAGAAACAGATCAAACACAGACAAAGAGATTTCTTGTACAAGGGCACCCTGCTCAGCTCACGTTCTGAGGCAGAGACGCGCTGAATAGTTCCTTGTCCCTTTATTTATAGCAAGCTTGGGTTACACAAAAGCAGAGGGTGGGGCGGTCCCACGCTCTGAGAAAAACATATATGTGGTGTGAGAGAAGAATTTTCTCGTGAGAATGAGAATGTTTAGCAGGTGAGATGTATGTGTGTTAGGACTGTAAGCTGCATGTGTGGCAATGTGGTTACAACATACATTCTTGCGAGTGTACAGGCAAGTAGAAAACCACTGAAACTTAGCACAGAGATATATGATCATGTGAACACTCAATTTTCTTCCAACAAATACACAATGCAAAAACCGAGCTCTTAAATATTAGCGGCAGTACAACAGATTCAAAAAATGAGCTCGTATACATTAGCTGGGGTATAATACATCCTCTACCTGCACAGCTTTCAACTTGGCTGGAACACGTTGGCTGGAACACTTTGGCTGGAACACCTGGGCTGGAACACACTTGACATGAGTAGTACATTAGCTTTAACACATTAGCTGTAACACATAAGACCTAATAGATTAGCTGCGGTACAACAGATAAAAAAACTGAGCTCGTATACATTAGCTGGGGTTCAATACACAACGCAAAAAATGAGCTCAAACATTAGCTGTGATACAACACGTGCAAAAACTGTGCTTTGAAATATTAGCTGCGGTATACAAAAAATGAGCTCATATACATTAGCTGGGGTATAATACATCCTCTACCTGCACAGCTTTCAACTTGGCTGGAACACGTTGGCTGGAACACTTTGGCTGGAACACTTGGGCTGGAACACACTTGACATGAGTAGCACATTAGCTTTAACACATTAGCTGTAACACATAAGACCTAATACATTAGCTGCGGTACAAAAGATACAAAAACTGAGCTCGTATACATTAGCTGGGGTACAATACACAATGCAAAAAATGAGCTCGTACACATTAGCTGGGGTATAATACATCCTCTACCTGCACAGCTTTCAACTTGGCTGGAACACGTTGGCTGGAACACCTGGGCTGGAACACACTTGACATGAGTAGTACATTAGCTTTAACACATTAGTTGTAACACATAAGACCTAATAGATTAGCTGCGGTACAACAGATAGAAAAAATGAGCTCGTATACATTAGCTGGGGTACGATACACTGCAAAAAATGAGCTCAAACATTAGCTGTGATACAACACGTGCAAAAACTGTGCTTTTAAATATTAGCTGCGGTATACAAAAAATGAGCTCATACAAATTAGCTGGGGTACAATACACAATGCAAAAAATGAGCTCGTATACATTAGCTGGGGTATAATACATCCTCTACCGGCACAGCTTTCAACTTGGCTGGAACACGTTGGCTGGAACACTTTGGCTGGAACACCTGGGCTGGAACACACTTGACATGAGTAGTATATTAGCTTTAACACAGTAGTTGTAACACATAAGACCTAATAGATTAGCTGCGGTACAACAGATAGAAAAAATGAGCTCGTATACATTAGCTGGGGTACAATACACTGCAAAAAATGACCTCAAAGATTAGCTGTGATACAACACATGCAAAAACTGAGCTTGTAAATATTAGCTGCGGTACACAAAAAATGAGCTCGTATACATTAGCTGGGGTACAATACACAATGCAAAAACGGAGCTCTTAAATATTAGCTGCGGTACAACAGATTCAAAAAATGAGCTCGTATACATTAGCTGGGGTACAATACACAATGCAAAAATGAGCTTGTATACATTAGCTGGGGTACAATACACAATGCAAAAACGGAGCTCTTAAATATTAGCTGCGGTACAACAGATACAAAAACTGAGCTCGTATACATTAGCTGGGGTACAATACACAATGCAAAAAATGAGCTCGTATACATTAGCTGGGGTATAATACATCCTCTACCTGCACAGCTTTCAATTTGGCTGGATCACGTTGGCTGGAACACTTTGGCTGGAACACCTGGGCTGGAACACCTGGGCTGGAACACACTTGACATGAGTAGTACATTAGCTTTAACACATTAGTTGTAACACATAAGACCTAATAGATTAGCTGCGGTACAACAGATAGAAAAAATGAGCTCGTATACATTAGCTGGGGTACAATACACAATGCAAAAAATGAGCTCGTATACATTAGCTGGGGTACAATAGACAATGCAAAAACTGAGCTCTTAAACATTAGCTGGGGTACAATACATTGCAAAAAATGAGCTCAAACATTAGCTGTGATACAACACATGCAAAAACTGAGCTTGCGCTAAGGAGGCACACTTTACAGTTTACCAACCAATAAAACAATGAAAGAAGAAGTGCCGCGGACACAAAGAATCTTGGGAAATTAAAAGATAAAACCATGACAGAGAATCACGGAGGAGAGCTACTTAAGCTGTTTAAACTGTTGATGTTATCGGGACTGATGACATCACAGTCCCCGTGTCTGGGGACTGCGCCTCCTAGTGGATGATCGCTGAGAGAGCAGTTCATGAATGAAAGGCTGGATTCTGCTCCAAATACACTTTTACATGAATGCTTCCTCTCACATTCTGCCTTTAAAGTCAACTTACTGTTACAGAGAGATGGAAAACACTTCAAATGGGGGCACAAAACAAACCAAACTCAAGCAAAAATAACCAGAAAAAGATTTGTAAAAATCACCACTTAGGTCACGTAATGAACAGTATGAGACAAAAAAATGACCAAAAACAAGCATAAAATGCTGCAAAATGACCCCTAAAGTCAAGCAAAGCAAAAACAGCCATCATAAGATGAAAAATGACCAGTAAACTCACTAAATTAACATTATGAGACAAATAAATGACCAAAATGATCCACAAATAGTTACTAATAGATGTAAAGCAGTCAAGATGAGGCACAAAATCACCAAACTGAAGCAAAAATTGCCATCAAAAGATGAAAAATGACCAGTAAACTCACTAAATTAACATTATGAGACAAATAAATGACAAAAAATCAGCCAAAAATAGTTACTAATGGATGTAAAACAGTCAAGATGAGGCACAAAATGACCAAACTGAAGCAAAAATTGCCATCAAAAGATGAAAAATGACCAGTAAACTCACTAAATTAATATTATGAGACAAATTAAATGACCAAAATCAGCCAAAAATAACCATCAAAAGGTGCAAAATGACCACAAAAGTCTTTAAATTGACATTATGAGACACAAAATCAAGCAAAAATAACATTAAGAAAGAGGAAAATGACCACTAAAGTCACTAAATTAACAATATGAGACAAAAAATGACCAAACTGAAGCAAAAATATTCATAAAGAGATAAGAAATGACCACTAAAGTCACTAAATTCACGAGACAAATAAATGACCAAAATGACACCAAAATATCCATATGAAGATGAAAAATGAGCACTAAAGTCATTAATGTCAAGCTGTAATATTCTATGTAAGATTCTGCAGTATTTCAGTTGTAGTGTCCATCATTTACTGCAGTATTTTACATGTAGTATTCAGTATTTATTGCAGTATTTAACCTATAGTGTCCATCATTTACTGCAGTATTTTACATGTAGTATTCAGTATTTATTGCAGTATTTAACCTATAGTGTCCATTATTTTACATGCAGTATTTTACATGTAGTATTCAGTATTTATTGCAGTATTTAACCTATAGTGTCCATCATTTACTGCAGTATTTTACATGTAGTATTCAGTATTTATTGCAGTATTTAACCTATAGTGTCCATCATTTACTGCAGTATTTTACATGTAGTATTCAGTATTTATTGCAGTATTTAACCTATAGTGTCCATCATTTACTGCAGTATTTTACATGTAGTATTCAGTGTTTATTGCAGTATTTAACCTATAGTGTCCATCATTTACTGCAGTATTTTACATGTAGTATTCAGTATTTATTGCAGTATTTAACCTATAGTGTCCATCATTTACTGCAGTATTTTACATGTAGTATTCAGTATTTATTGCAGTATTTAACCTATAGCGTCCATCATTTACTGCAGTATTTTACATGTAGTATTCAGTATTTATTGCAGTATTTAACCTATAGCATCCATCATTTACTGCAGTATTTTACATGTAGAATTCAGTATTTATTGCAATATTTAACCTATAGCGTCCATCATTTACTGCAGTATTTTACATGTAGAATTCAGTATTTATTGCAGTATTGAACCTATCGTGTCCATTATTTTACATGCAGTATTTTACATGTAGTATTCAGTATTTATTGCAGTATTGAACCTATAGTGTCCATCATTTACTGCAGTATTTTACATGTAGTATTCAGTATTTATTGCAGTATTTAACCTATAGTGTCCATCATTTACTGCAGTATTTTACATGTAGTATTCAGTATTTATTGCAGTATTTAACCGATAGTGTCCATCGGTTACTGCAGTATTTTACATGTAGTATTCAGTATTTATTGCAGTATTTAACCGATAGTGTCCATCATTTACTGCAGTATTTTACATGTAGTATTCAGTATTTATTGCAGTATTTAACCGATAGTGTCCATCATTTACTGCAGTATTTTACATGTAGTATTCAGTGTTTATTGCAGTATTTAACCTATAGTGTCCATCATTTACTGCAGTATTTTACATGTAGTATTCAGTATTTATTGCAGTATTGAACCTATAGTGTCCATCATTTACTGCAGTATTTTACATGTAGTATTCAGTATTTATTGCAGTATTTAACCTATAGTGTCAATCATTTACTGCAGTGTTTTACATGTAGTATTCAGTATTTATTGCAGTATTTAACCTATAGTGTCCATCATTTACTGCAGTATTTTACATGTAGTATTCAGTGTTTATTGCAGTATTTAACCTATAATGTCCATCATTTACTGCAGTATTTTACATGTAGTATTCAGTATTTATTGCAGTATTTAACATATAGTGTCCATCATTTACTGCAGTATTTTACATGTAGTATTCAGTATTTATTGCAGTATTTAACCTATAGTGTGCATTATTTACTGCAGTATCTTACATGTAGTATTCAGTATTTATTGCAGTATTTAATCTATAGCGTCCATCATTTACTGCAGAGTTTTACATGTATTCAGTATTTATTGCAGTATTTAACCAATAGCGTCTATCATTTACTGCAGTGTTTTACATGTAGTATTCAGTATTTATTGCAGTATTTAACCTATAGCGTCCATCATTTACTGCAGTATTTTACATGTAGTATTCAGTATTTATTGCAGTATTTAACCTATAGCGTCCATCATTTACTGCAGTATTTTACATGTAGTATTCAGTATTTATTGCAGTATTGAACCTATAGTGTCCATTATTTTACATGCAATATTTTACATGTAGTATTCAGTATTTATTGCAGTATTGAACCTAAAGTGTCCATCATTTACTGCAGTATTTTACATGTAGTATTCAGTATTTATTGCAGTATTTAACCTATAGTGTCCATCATTTACTGCAGTATTTTACATGTAGTATTCAGTATTTATTGCAGTATTTAACCTATAGTGTCCATCATTTACTGCAGTATTTATCTGGAGTACAGTATATAGAGACGTTGTGATCCAAACTCCAACCAGCTGGCGGCGCTAAGGAGGCACACTTCACTGTTTACCAACCGATAAAACAATGAAAGAAGAAGTGCCGCGGACGCAAAGAATCTTGGGAAATTAAAAGCTAAAACCATGACAGAGAATCACGGAGGACAGCTACTTAAGCTGTTTAAACTGTGGATGTTAACGGGACTGATGACGTCACAGTCCCCGTGTCTGGGGACTGCGCCTCCTAGTGGATGATCGCTGAGAGAGCAGTTCATGAATGAAAGGCTGGATTCTGCTCCAAATACACTTTTACATGAATGCTTCCTCTCACATTCTGCCTTTAAAGTCAACTTACTGTTACAGAGAGATGGAAAACACTTCAAATGGGGGCACAAAACAAACCAAACTCAAGCAAAAATAACCAGAAAAAGACTTGTAAAAATCACCACTTAGGTCACGTAATGAACAGTATGAGACAAAAAAATGACCAAAAACAAGCATAAAATGCTGCAAAATGACCCCTAAAGTCAAGCAAAGCAAAAACAGCCATCAAAAGATGAAAAATGACCAGTAAACTCACTAAATTAACATTATGAGACAAATAAATGACCAAAATGATCCACAAATAGTTACTAATAGATGTAAAGCAGTCAAGATGAGGCACAAAATCACCAAACTGAAGCAAAAATTGCCATCAAAAGATGAAAAATGACCAGGAAACTCACTAAATTAATATTATGAGACAAATTAAAAGACCAAAATCAGCCAAAAATAACCATCAAAAGGTGCAAAATGACCACAAAAGTCTTTAAATTGACATTATGAGACACAAAATCAAGCAAAAATAACATTAAGAAAGAGGAAAATGACCACTAAAGTCACTAAATTAACAATATGAGACAAAAAATGACAAAACTGAAGCAAAAATATTCATAAAGAGATAAGAAATGACCACTAAAGTCACTAAATTAACATGAGACAAATAAATGACCAAAATGACACCAAAATATCCATATGAAGATGAAAAATGAGCACTAAAGTCATTAATGTCAAGCTGTAATATTCTATGTAAGGTTCTGCAGTATTTCAGTTGTAGTGTCCATCATTTACTGCAGTATTTTACATGTAGTATTCAGTATTTATTGCAGTATTTAACCTATAGTGTCCATCATTTACTGCAGTATTTTACATGTCGTATTCAGTATTTATTGCAGTATTTAACCTATAGTGTCCATCATTTACTGCAGTATTTTACATGTAATATTCAGTATTTATTGCAGTATTTAACCTATGGTGTCCATCATTTACTGCAGTATTTTAAATGTAGTATTCAGTATTTATTGCAGTATTTAACCTATAGTGTCCATCATTTACTGCAGTATTTTACATGTAGTGTTCAGTATTTATTGCAGTATTTAACATATAGTGTCCATCATTTACTGCAGTATTTTACATGTAGTATTCAGTATTTATTGCAGTATTTAACCTATAGTGTCCATTATTTTACATGCAGTATTTTACATGTAGTATTCAGTATTTATTGCAGTATTTAACCTATAGTGTCCATCATTTACTGCAGTATTTTACATGTAGTATTCAGTATTTATTGCAGTATTTAACCTATAGTGTCCATCATTTACTGCAGTATTTTACATGTAGTATTCAGTATTTATTGCAGTATTTAACCTATAGTGTCCATCATTTACTGCAGTATTTTACATGTAGTATTCAGTATTTATTGCAGTATTTAACCTATAGTGTCCATCATTTACTGCAGTATTTTACATGTAGTATTCAGTATTTATTGCAGTATTTAACCTATAGTGTCCATCATTTACTGCAGTATTTTACATGTAGTATTCAGTATTTATTGCAGTATTTAACCTACAGTGTCCATCATTTACTGCAGTATTTTACATGTAGTATTCAGTATTTATTGCAGTATTGAACCTATAGTGTCCATTATTTTACATGCAGTATTTTACATGTAGTATTCAGTATTTATTGCAGTATTGAACCTATAGTGTCCATCATTTACTGCAGTATTTTACATGTAGTATTCAGTATTTATTGCAGTATTTAACCTACAGTGTCCATCATTTACTGCAGTATTTTACATGTAGTATTCAGTATTTATTGCAGTATTTAACCTACAGTGTCCATCATTTACTGCAGTATTTTACATGTAGTATTCAGTATTTATTGCAGTATTGAACCTATAGTGTCCATTATTTTACATGCAGTATTTTACATGTAGTATTCAGTATTTATTGCAGTATTGAACCTATAGTGTCCATCATTTACTGCAGTATTTTACATGTAGTATTCAGTATTTATTGTAGTATTTAACCTATAGTGTCCATCATTTACTGCAGTATTTTACATGTAGTATTCAGTATTTATTGCAGTATTTAACCTATAGTGTCCATCATTTACTGCAGTATTTTACATGTAGTATTCAGTATTTATTAAAGTATTTAACCGATAGTGTCCTTCATTTACTGCAGTATTTTACATGTAGTATTCAGTGTTTATTGCAGTATTTAACCGATAGTGTCCATCATTTACTGCAGTATTTTACATGTAGTATTCAGTGTTTATTGCAGTATTTAACCTATAGTGTCCATCATTTACTGCAGTATTTTACATGTAGTATTCAGTATTTATTGCAGTATTTAACCTATAGTGTCCATCATTTACTGCAGTATTTTACATGTAGTATTCAGTATTTATTGCAGTATTTAACCTATAGTGTCCATCATTTACTGCAGTATTTTACATGTAGTATTCAGTATTTATTGCAGTATTTAACCTATAGTGTCCATCATTTACTGCAGTATTTTACATGTAGTATTCAGTATTTATTGCAGTATTTAACCTATAGCTTCCATCATTTACTGCAGTATTTTACATGTAGTATTCAGTATTTATTGCAGTATTTAACCTATAGCGTCCATCATTTACTGCAGTGTTTTCTATGTAGTATTCAGTATTTATTGCAGTATTTAACCTATAGCGTCCATCATTTACTGCAGTATTTTACATGTAGTATTCAGTGTTTATTGCAGTATTTAACCTATAGCGTCCATCATTTACTGCAGTATTTTACATGTAGTATTCAGTGTTTATTGCAGTATTTAACCTATAGCGTCCATCATTTACTTCAGTATTTTACATGTAGTATTCAGTGTTTATTGCAGTATTTAACCTATAGTGTCCATCATTTACTGCAGTATTTTACATGTAGTATTCAGTGTTTATTGCAGTATTTAACCTATAGTTTCCATCATTTACTGCAGTATTTTACATGTAGTATTCAGTATTTATTGCAGTATTTAACCTATAGCGTCCATCATTTACTGCAGTATTTTACATGTAGTATTCAGTATTTATTGCAGTATTTAACCGATAGTGTCCATCATTTACTGCAGTATTTTACATGTAGTATTCAGTATTTATTGCAGTATTTAACCTATAGTGTCCATCATTTACTGCAGTATTTATCTGGAGTACAGTATATAGAGACGTTGTGATCCAAACTCCAACCAGCTGGCGGCGCTAAGGAGGCACACTTTACTGTTTACCAACCGATAAAACAATGAAAGAAGAAGTGCCGCGGACGCAAAGAATCTTGGGAAATTAAAAGCTAAAACCATGACAGAGAATCACGGAGGACAGCTACTTAAGCTGTTTAAACTGTGGATGTTAACGGGACTGATGACGTCACAGTCCCCGTGTCTGGGGACTGCGCCTCCTAGTGGATGATCGCTGAGAGAGCAGTTCATGAATGAAAGGCTGGATTCTGCTCCAAATACACTTTTACATGAATGCTTCCTCTCACATTCTGCCTTTAAAGTCAACTTACTGTTACAGAGAGATGGAAAACACTTCAAATGGGGGCACAAAACAAACCAAACTCAAGCAAAAATAACCAGAAAAAGACTTGTAAAAATCACCACTTAGGTCACGTAATGAACAGTATGAGACAAAAAAATGACCAAAAACAAGCATAAAATGCTGCAAAATGACCCCTAAAGTCAAGCAAAGCAAAAACAGCCATCAAAAGATGAAAAATGACCAGTAAACTCACTAAATTAACATTATGAGACAAATAAATGACCAAAATGATCCACAAATAGTTACTAATAGATGTAAAGCAGTCAAGATGAGGCACAAAATCACCAAACTGAAGCAAAAATTGCCATCAAAAGATGAAAAATGACCAGGAAACTCACTAAATTAATATTATGAGACAAATTAAATGACCAAAATCAGCCAAAAATAACCATCAAAAGGTGCAAAATGACCACAAAAGTCTTTAAATTGACATTATGAGACACAAAATCAACCAAAAAAAAACATTAAGAAAGAGGAAAATGACCACTAAAGTCACTAAATTAACAATATGAGACAAAAAATGACCAAACTGAAGCAAAAATATTCATAAAGAGATAAGAAATGACCACTAAAGTCACTAAATTAACATGAGACAAATAAATGACCAAAATGACACCAAAATATCCATATGAAGATGAAAAATGAGCACTAAAGTCATTAATGTCAAGCTGTAATATTCTATGTAAGATTCTGCAGTATTTCAGTTGTAGTGTCCATCATTTACTGCAGTATTTTACATGTAGTATTCAGTGTTTATTGCAGTATTTAACCAATAGTGTCCATCATTTACTGCAGTATTTTACATGTAGTATTCAGTATTTATTGCAGTATTTAACCTATAGTGTCCATCATTTACTGCAGTATTTTACATGTAGTATTCAGTATTTATTGCAGTATTTAACCTATGGTGTCCATCATTTACTGCAGTATTTTACATGTAGTATTCAGTATTTATTGCAGTATTTAACCTATGGTGTCCATCATTTACTGCAGTATTTTACATGTAGTATTCAGTATTTATTGCAGTATTTCACCTATGGTGTCCATCATTTACTGCAGTATTTTACATGTAGTATTCAGTATTTATTGCAGTATTTAACCTATAGTGTCCATCATTTACTGCAGTATTTTACATGTAGTATTCAGTATTTATTGCAGTATTTAACCTACAGTGTCCATCATTTACTGCAGTATTTTACATGTAGTATTCAGTGTTTATTGCAGTATTTAACCTACAGTTTCCATCATTTACTGCAGTATTTTACATGTAGTATTCAGTGTTTATTGCAGTATTTAACCTACAGTGTCCATCATTTACTGCAGTATTTTACATGTAGTATTCAGTGTTTATTGCAGTATTTAACCTACAGTGTCCATCATTTACTGCAGTATTTTACATGTAGTATTCAGTGTTTATTGCAGTATTTAACTTACAGTGTCCATCATTTACTGCAGTATTTTACATGTAGTATTCAGTATTTATTGCAGTATTTCACCTATGGTGTCCATCATTTACTGCAGTATTTTACATGTAGTATTCAGTATTTATTGCAGTATTTCACCTGTGGTGTCCATCATTTACTGCAGTATTTTACATGTAGTATTCAGTATTTATTGCAGTATTTAACCTATAGTGTCCATCATTTACTGCAGTTTTTTACATGTAGTATTCAGTATTTATTGCAGTATTTAACCGATAGTGTCCATCATTTACTGCAGTATTTTACATGTAGTATTCAGTATTTATTGCAGTATTTAACCGATAGTGTCCATCATTTACTGCAGTATTTTACATGTAGTATTCAGTATTTATTGCAGTATTTAACCTATAGTGTCCATCATTTACTGCAGTATTTTACATGTAGTATTAAGTGTTTATTGCAGTATTTAACCTATAGTGTCCATCATTTACTGCAGTATTTTACATGTAGTATTCAGTGTTTATTGCAGTATTTAACCTACAGTGTCCATCATTTACTGCAGTATTTTACATGTAGTATTCAGTGTTTATTGCAGTATTTAACCTACAGTGTCCATCATTTACTGCAGTATTTTACATGTAGTATTCAGTGTTTATTGCAGTATTTAACCTACAGTGTCCATCATTTACTGCAGTATTTTACATGTAGTATTCAGTGTTTATTGCAGTATTTAACCTACAGTTTCCATCATTTACTGCAGTATTTTACATGTTGTATTCAGTGTTGATTGCAGTATTTAACCTACAGTTTCCATCATTTACTGCAGTATTTTACATGTGGTATTCAGTGTTTATTGCAGTATTTAACCTACAGTGTCCATCATTTACTGCAGTATTTTACATGTAGTATTCAGTGTTGATTGCAGTATTTAACCTACAGTTTCCATCATTTACTGCAGTATTTTACATGTAGTATTCAGTGTTTATTGCAGTATTTAACCTACAGTGTCCATCATTTACTGCAGTATTTTACATGTAGTAGTCAGTGTTTATTGCAGTATTTAACCTACAGTGTCCATCATTTACTTCAGTATTTTACATGTAGTATTCAGTGTTTATTGCAGTATTTAACCTACAGTGTCCATCATTTACTGCAGTATTTTACATGTAGTATTCAGTGTTTATTGCAGTATTTAACCTACAGTGTCCATCATTTACTGCAGTATTTTACATGTAGTATTCAGTGTTTATTGCAGTATTTAACTTACAGTGTCCATCATTTACTGCAGTATTTTACATGTAGTATTCAGTGTTTATTGCAGTATTTAACCTAGTGTCCATCATTTACTGCAGTATTTTACATGTAGTATTCAGTGTTTATTGCAGTATTTAACCTCCAGTGTCCATCATTTACTGCAGTATTTTACATGTAGTATTCAGTGTTTATTGCAGTATTTAACCTAGTGTCCATCATTTACTGCAGTATTTTACATGTAGTATTCAGTGTTTATTGCAGTATTTAACCTACAGTGTCCATCATTTACTGCAGTATTTTACATGTAGTATTCAGTGTTTATTGCAGTATTTAACCTACAGTGTCCATCATTTACTGCAGTATTTTACATGTAGTATTCAGTGTTTATTGCAGTATTTAACCTACAGTGTCCATCATTTACTGCAGTATTTTACATGTAGTATTCATTTTTTATTGCAGTATTTAACCTACAGTGTCCATCATTTACTGCAGTATTTTACATGTAGTATTCAGTATTTATTGCAGTATTTAACCTACAGTGTCCATCATTTACTGCAGTATTTTACATGTAGTATTCAGTATTTATTGCAGTATTTAACCTAGTGTCCATCATTTACTGCAGTATTTTACATGTAGTATTCAGTATTTATTGCAGTATTTAACCTACAGTGTCCATCATTTACTGCAGTATTTTACATGTAGTATTCAGTATTTATTGCAGTATTTAACCTACAGTGTCCATCATTTACTGCAGTGTTTTACATGTAGTATTCAGTATTTACTGCAGTATTTAACCTACAGTGTCCATCATTTACTGCAGTGTCTTACATGTAGTATTCAGTATTTATTGCAGTATTTAACCTACAGTGTCCATCATTTACTGCAGTGTTTTACATGTAGTATTCAGTATTTATTGCAGTATTTAACCTACAGTGTCCATCATTTACTGCAGTGTTTTACATGTAGTATTCAGTATTTATTGCAGTATTTAACCTATAGTGTCCATCATTTACTGCAGTATTTTACATGTAGTATTCAGTATTTATTGCAGTATTTAACCTATAGCGTCCATCATTTACTGCAGTATTTTACATGTAGTATTCAGTATTTATTGCAGTATTGAACCTATAGTGTCCATTATTTTACATGCAGTATTTTACATGTAGTATTCAGTATTTATTGCAGTATTTAACCTATAGTGTCCATCATTTACTGCAGTATTTTACATGTAGTATTCAGTATTTATTGCAGTATTTAACCGATAGTGTCCATCATTTACTGCAGTATTTTACATGTAGTATTCAGTATTTATTGCAGTATTTAACCGATAGCGTCCATCATTTACTGCAGTATTTTACATGTAGTATTCAGTGTTTATTGCAGTATTTAACCTATAGAGTCCATCATTTACTGCAGTATTTTACATGTAGTATTCAGTATTTATTGCAGTATTTAACCTATAGTGTCCATCATTTATTGCAGTATTTTACATGTAGTATTCAGTATTTATTGCAGTATCTAACATATAGTGTCCATCGGTTACTGCAGTATTTTACATGTAGTATTCAGTATTTATTGCAGTATTTAACCTATAGTGTCCATCATTTACTGCAGTATTTTACATGTAGTATTCAGTATTTATTGCAGTATTGAACCTATAGTGTCCATCATTTACTGCAGTATTTTACATGTAGTATTCAGTATTTATTGCAGTATTTAACCTACAGTGTCCATCATTTATTGCAGTGTTTTACATGTAGTATTCAGTATTTATTGCAGTATTTAACCTACAGTGTCCATCATTTACTGCAGTATTTTACATGTAGTATTCAGTATTTATTGCAGTATTTAACCTATAGTGTCCATCGGTTACTGCAGTATTTTACATGTAGTATTCAGTATTTATTGCAGTATTTAACCTATAGTGTCCATCATTTACTGCAGTATTTTACATGTAGTATTCAGTATTTATTGCAGTATTTAACCTATAGTGTCCATCATTTACTGCAGTATTTTACATGTAGTATTCAGTATTTATTGCAGTATTTAACCTATAGTGTCCATCATTTACTGCAGTATTTTACATGTAGTATTCAGTGTTTATTGCAGTATTTAACCTATAATGTCCATCATTTACTGCAGTATTTTACATATAGTATTCAGTATTTATTGCAGTATTTAACCTATAGTGTCCATCATTTACTGCAGTATTTTACATGTAGTATTCAGTATTTATTGCAGTATTTAACCTATAGTGTCCATCATTTAATGCAGTATCTTACATGTAGTATTCAGTATTTATTGCAGTATTTAATCTATAGCGTCCATCATTTACTGCAGTGTTTTACATGTAGTATTCAGTATTTATTGCAGTATTTAACCAATAGCGTCTATCATTTACTGCAGTGTTTTACATGTAGTGTTCAGTATTTATTGCAGTATTTAACCTATAGCGTCCATCATTTACTGCAGTGTTTTACATGTAGTATTCAGTATTTATTGCAGTATTTAACCTATAGCGTCCATCATTTACTGCAGTATTTTACATGTAGTATTCAGTATTTATTGTGGTATTTAACCTATAGCGTCCATCATTTACTGCAGTATTTTACATGTAGTATTCAGTATTTATTGCAGTATTTAACCTATAGTGTCCATCATTTACTGCAGTATTTTACATGTAGTATTCAGTATTTATTGCAGTATTGAACCTATAGTGTCCATTATTTTACATGCAGTATTTTACATGTAGTATTCAGTATTTATTGCAGTATTGAACCTATAGTGTCCATCATTTACTGCAGTATTTTACATGTAGTATTCAGTATTTATTGCAGTATTTAACCTATTGTGTCCATCATTTACTGCAGTATTTTACATGTAGTATTCAGTATTTATTGCAGTATTTAACCTATAGTGTCCATCATTTACTGCAGTATTTTACATGTAGTATTCAGTATTTATTGCAGTATTTAACCTATAGTGTCCATCATTTACTGCAGTATTTTACATGTAGTATTCAGTATTTATTGCAGTATTTAACCTATAGTGTCCATCATTTACTGCAGTATTTATCTGGAGTACAGTATATAGAGACGTTGTGATCCAAACTCCAACCAGCTGGCGGCGCTAAGGAGGCACACTTTACTGTTTACCAACCGATAAAACAATGAAAGAAGAAGTGCCGCGGACGCAAAGAATCTTGGGAAATTAAAAGATAAAACCATGACAGAGAATCACGGAGGACAGCTACTTAAGCTGTTTAAACTGTGGATGTTAACGGGACTGATGACGTCACAGTCCCCGTGTCTGGGGACTGCGCCTCCTAGTGGATGTTCGCTGAGAGAGCAGTTCATGAATGAAAGGCTGGATTCTGCTCCAAATACACTTTTACATGAATGCTTCCTCTCACATTCTGCCTTTAAAGTCAACTTACTGTTACAGAGAGATGGAAAACACTTCAAATGGGGGCACAAAACAAACCAAACTCAAGCAAAAATAACCAGAAAAAGACTTGTAAAAATCACCACTTAGGTCACGTAATGAACAGTATGAGACAAAAAAATGACCAAAAACAAGCATAAAATGCTGCAAAATGACCCCTAAAGTCAAGCAAAGCAAAAACAGCCATCAAAAGATGAAAAATTACCAGTAAACTCACTAAATTAACATTATGAGACAAATAAATGACCAAAATGATCCACAAATAGTTACTAATAGATGTAAAGCAGTCAAGATGAGGCACAAAATCACCAAACTGAAGCAAAAATTGCCATCAAAAGATGAAAAATGACCAGTAAACTCACTAAATTAACATTATGAGACAAATAAATGACAAAAAATCAGCCAAAAATAGTTACTAATGGATGTAAAACAGTCAAGATGAGGCACAAAATGACCAAACTGAAGCAAAAATTGCCATCAAAAGATGAAAAATGACCAGTAAACTCACTAAATTAATATTATGAGACAAATTAAATGACCAAAATCAGCCAAAAATAACCATCAAAAGGTGCAAAATGACCACAAAAGTCTTTAAATTGACATTATGAGACACAAAATCAAGCAAAAATAACATTAAGAAAGAGGAAAATGACCACTAAAGTCACTAAATTAACAATATGAGACAAAAAATGACCAAACTGAAGCAAAAATATTCATAAAGAGATAAGAAATGACCACTAAAGTCACTAAATTAACATGAGACAAATAAATGACCAAAATGACACCAAAATATCCATATGAAGATGAAAAATGAGCACTAAAGTCATTAATGTCAAGCTGTAATATAGTATATAAGATTTTGCAGTATTTCAGTTGTAGTGTCCATCATTTACTGCAGTATTTTACATGTAGTATTCAGTATTTATTGCAGTATTTAACCTATAGTGTCCATCATTTACTGCAGTATTTTACATGTAGTATTCAGTATTTATTGCAGTATTTAACCTATGGTGTCCATCATTTACTGCAGTATTTTACATGTAGTATTCAGTATTTATTGCAGTATTTAACCGATAATGTCCATCATTTACTGCAGTATTTTACATGTAGTATTCAGTATTTATTGCAGTATTTAACCAATAGTGTCCATCATTTACTGCAGTATTTTACATGTAGTATTCAGCATTTATTGCAGTATTTAACCAATAGTGTCCATCATTTACTGCAGTATTTTACATGTAGTATTCAGTATTTATTGCAGTATTTAACCTATAGTGTCCATCATTTACTGCAGTATTTTACATGTAGTATTCAGTATTTATTGCAGTATTTAACCTACAGTGTCCATCATTTACTGCAGTATTTTACATGTAGTATTCAGTATTTATTGCAGTATTTAACCTATAATGTCCATCATTTACTGCAGTGTTTTACATGTAGTATCCAGTATTTATTGCAGTATTTAACCTATAGCGTCCATCATCTACTGCAGTGTTTTATATGTAGTATTCAGTATTTATTGCAGTATTTAACCTATAGCGTCCATCATTTACTGCAGTGTTTTACATGTAGTATTCAGTGTTTATTGCAGTATTTAACCTATAGCGTCCATCATTTACTGCAGTATTTTACATGTAGTATTCAGTGTTTATTGCAGTATTTAACCTATAGCGTCCATCATTTACTGCAGTATTTTACATGTAGTATTCAGTGTTTATTGCAGTATTTAACCTATAGTGTCCATCATTTACTGCAGTATTTTACATGTAGTATTCAGTATTTATTGCAGTATTTAACCTATAGTGTCCATCATTTACTGCAGTATTTTACATGTAGTATTCAGTATTCATTGCAGTATTTAACCTATAGTGTCCATCATTTACTGCAGTATTTTACATGTAGTATTCAGTATTCATTGCAGTATTTAACCTATAGTGTCCATCATTTACTGCAGTATTTTACATGTAGTATTCAGTGTTTATTGCAGTATTTAACCTATAGTGTCCATCATTTCCGGCAGTATTTACATGTAGTATTCAGTATTTATTGCAGTATTTAACCAATAGTGTCCATCATTTACTGCAGTATTTTACATGTAGTATTCAGTATTTATTGCAGTATTTAACCTATAGTGTCCATCATTTACTGCAGTATTTTACATGTAGTATTCAGTATTTATTGCAGTATTTAACCTATAGTGTCCATCATTTACTGCAGTATTTTACATGTAGTATTCAGTATTTATTGCAGTATTTAACCTACAGTGTCCATCATTTACTGCAGTATTTTACATGTAGTATTCAGCATTTATTGCAGTATTTAACCTACAGTGTCCATCATTTACTGCAGTATTTTACATGTAGTATTCAGTATTTATTGCAGTATTTAACCTATAGTGTCCATCATTTACTGCAGTATTTTACATGTAGTATTCAGTGTTTATTGCAGTATTTAACCTATAGTGTCCATCATTTACTGCAGTATTTTACATGTAGTGTTCAGTGTTTATTGCAGTATTTAACCGATAGTGTCCATCATTTACTGCAGTGTTTTACATGTAGTATTCAGTATTTATTGCAGTATTTAACCTATAGTGTCCATCATTTACTGCAGTGTTTTACATGTAGTATTCAGTATTTATTGCAGTATTTAACCAATAGCGTCTATCATTTACTGCAGTGTTTTACATGTAGTATTCAGTATTTATTGCAGTATTTAACCTATAGCGTCCATCATTTACTGCAGTATTTTACATGTAGTATTCAGTATTTATTGCAGTATTTAACCTATAGCGTCCATCATTTACTGCAGTATTTTACATGTAGTATTCAGTATTTATTGCAGTATTTAACCTATAGCGTCCATCATTTACTGCAGTATTTTACATGTAGTATTCAGTATTTATTGCAGTATTGAACCTATAGTGTCCATTATTTTACATGCAGTATTTTACATGTAGTATTCAGTATTTATTGCAGTATTGAACCTATAGTGTCCATCATTTACTGCAGTATTTTACATGTAGTATTCAGTATTTATTGCAGTATTTAACCGATAGTGTCCATCATTTACTGCAGTATTTTACATGTAGTATTCAGTATTTATTGCAGTATTTAACCGATAGTGTCCATCATTTACTGCAGTATTTTACATGTAGTATTCAGTATTTATTGCAGTATTTAACCGATAGTGTCCATCATTTACTGCAGTATTTTACATGTAGTATTCAGTATTTATTGCAGTATTTAACCGATAGTGTCCATCATTTACTGCAGTATTTTACATGTAGTATTCAGTGTTTATTGCAGTATTTTACCTATAGTGTCCATCATTTACTGCAGTATTTTAGATGTAGTATTCATTATTTATTGCAGTATTTAACCTATAGTGTCCATCATTTACTGCAGTATTTTACATGTAGTATTCAGTATTTATTGCAGTATTTAACCTATAGTGTCCATCGGTTACTGCAGTATTTTACATGTAGTATTCAGTATTTATTGCAGTATTTAACCTATAGTGTCCATCATTTACTGCAGTATTTTACATGTAGTATTCAGTATTTATTGCAGTATTTAACCTATAGTGTCCATCATTTACTGCAGTATTTTACTTGTAGTATTCAGCATTTATTGCAGTATTTAACCTATAGTGTCCATCATTTACTGCAGTATTTTACATGTAGTATTCAGTATTTCTGCAGTTTCTAACTTCAACCGTCTGAGACAATCAGTTATAGTCACTTCTGAACAAATTGAAGAAGATGACTGTCATTCTGGGTCAGGGAAATACAGCTAAATACAACTAAATACAGGGAAATGCAGCTAAGTACAGCTAAATACAGGGAAATACAGCTCATCTTACTTACTTTTCACTTAACAACACTTACCAGATTCCGACAATCCTTCTCGCTCACTGACTGCCTGCCTATGACCAAAAACAAACGGGTTAGTGATCAGGGTGATAGGGATTTTTCTGGCTGATTCTAACACACAATTTCAATATATATATATATATATATATATATATATATATATATATATATTATATATATATATATTTATCTTTTTTATTTTTTTACTCAACTACAACACTTGTCCCTTATGTCTTAGCCCTTCCTGATTGTATTGTCATTTTTATTAGCCAAATTTTCTCATCTTTCTCATCTTTTTTTCACCAAATAAATTCACTATATTGCTCTTTTGTCACTGGGCTGCACTATAGCTGCTGTCTGGCAATGTATCAGCGTACGTTAGCAAGTGCTAGCCACGATTAGCTACAATGCATCAGGGTACGGGTTAGCAAGTGCTAGCAAGTGCTAGCTCGCTACCTACAATCGCTCTGCTCATTCAATACATCGCTGCAATGTATTTCTATGGTGGTGCCGAGGTGGTGCCTGGTGCCGAAGTCAGGGTAATACTCGGAAATCTGCACGCGACCACTCAAAATTGTTAGGCACGAGCCCGGCTAACGGTGGTGGTGCCGAAGTTAGCATCGGGTTAGCAAATGCTAGATCCCATTCAAATCGACGGTGGTGCCGAAGTTAGCATCGGGTTAGCAAATGCTAACCACAATGTATACCTTTCAATACAGCAGCCATTTTGGTGGTGCCTGGTGCCGAAGTCAGGGTAATACTCGGAAATCTGCGCGCGACCACTCAAAATTGTTAGGCACGAGCCCGGCTAACGGTGGTGGTGCCGAAGTTAGCATCGGGTTAGCAAATGCTAACCACAATGTATACCTTTCAATACAGCAGCCATTTTGGTGGTGCCTGGTGCCGAAGTCAGGGTAATACTCGGAAATCTGCGGCGCGACCACTCAAAATCGTTAGGCACGAGCCCGGCTAACGGTGGTGGTGCCGAAGTTAGCATCGGGTTAGCAAATGCTAGATCCCATTCAAATCGACGGTGGTGCCGAAGTTAGCATCGGGTTAGCAAATGCTAACCACAATAGATCCCATTCAATACAGCGCTGCAATGTATTTCTATGGTGGTGCCGAGGTGGAGGAGGAGAAGGAGGAGAAGAAGGAGGAGATGGAGGAGGAGGAGAGGAGATGGAGGAGGAGAAGAGGAGAGAAGAAGAAGAAGAGAAGAAGAAGAAGAAGAAGGAGGAGGAGGAGGAGGAGGAGGAGAAGGAGGAGAAGAAGGAGGAGGAGGAGAAGAAGGAGAAGGAAAAGGAGGAGGAGGACAAGGAAGAGAAGAAGGAGAAGGAGGAGGAGGAGGAGAAGGAGGAGGAGGAGAAGGAGATGGAGAAGGAGGAGGAGAAGGAGGAGAAGGAGATGGAGGAGGAGGAAGAGAAAGAGGAGGAGAAGAAGGAGAAGAAGGAGGAGGAGGAGAGAAGGAGAAGAAGAAGGAAGAGGAGACGGAGGAGGAGGAGAAGAAGGAGGAAAGAGGAAGAGGAGGAGATGGAGGAGGAGGAGAAGGAGGAGGAGATGGAGGAGAAAAAGGAGGAGGAGGAGAAGGAGATGGAGGAGGAGGATATGGAGGAGGAGGAGTAGAAGAAGGAGGAGAAGAAGGAGAAGGAGGAGAAGAAGAAGGAAGAGGAGAAGAGGAGGAGGAGATGGAGGAGGAGAAGGAGGAGAAGAAGGAGGGAGGAGGAGAAAGAAGAGGAGGAGAAGGAGGAGGAGATGGAGGAGGAGGAGAAGAAGGAGAAGGAAGAGGAGGAGAAGGAGAAGAAGGAGGAGGAGATGGAGAGGAGGAGAAGGAGGAGGAGGAGAAGGAGCAGAAGGAGAAGGAGGAGGAGATGGAGGAGGAGAAGGAGATGGAGGAAGAGAAGAAGGAGGAGGAGGAGGAGGAGGAGGAGGAGGAGGAGAAGAGAGAAGCGAGGAGAGGAGGAGGAGAAGGAGAAGAGGACGAGAAGGAGAAGAAGGAGGAGGAGAAGAGGAAGAGGAGAAGGAGAGAAGGAGGAGAGGAGAAGGGGAGGAGAGAAGCGAGGAGGAGGAGAAGAAAAGGAGGAGGTGTTATTTATGTTTTATTCTATCTAATTCTAGAATCTATGTATTTATTTACGTATTATTTATTTATTTAGAGCTGTCGATGTTCATAGAATATCCGGAACCCAGGACAGTGGAGGCGAATTGTATTTAATCAGATTCTATTTTAGTCCAACTAGTCTAATTCTAGAATCTATCTATTTATCTATTTATTTATGTATTAGAACCGGAACCTCTGGCGTTCTAGAACCCGGAAGCAGCACGGGAACCAGAACGGAAGGATAGATAGAACCCGAACACCGGAACCTAAAACACACGACCGACCGACCGACTCACCGTTTAGAGAGAATCTCCACAACTCCTTCCACTTGCTGGTCATCAGTGTCGTTTCCGCCTGTGTCCACCAGAGGTCAGTAGCAATCGCCTGCCCCCTCCTGTGATCTGTGACATGATTTTAGATGAGAGGGGATTAGATGACAGCAGAGGAGAGTCAGACACAAATCACAATAAAATCTCTGTCCCTGCAACCGAATCAATAATCAAAGATAACACTGATGCACATTATCAACCAATCATATTACGGTATACACCACACACACACACACACACACCCACCACACACACACACACACACATATATATACAGATATAGTGACAACATGATGGAGAGAATCCACATTTACCGACACAGCTGGCTGGCTGGCTGACTGGATAGCTAGCTGGCCTGCTGCCTGCCTGAATGACTGCTGCACAGTAGCTTACCAAAGGTCAGCTTAATCTGTCTCTCTCTGGCTGCCTGGCTGACTAGCTCTGTCTGTCTGACGGTGAATGACTATTGCACACCACAGAGTCACCACAGGTCACCACAGAACACCACAAGTCACCACAGGTCACCACAGGTCACCACAGGTCACCACAGGTCACCGGTTAAACACCCGAGACCGCATATCGATAATGATTCATTTCTAAACATAGAGTGCCCTTGTCATTTTTTTTTTCCAAACAGCAGTAGAAAAGTAGCTTTTGTTGCTGTGCAAAAGTTATCCTTGTTTCAGAAGAAGCAAGAAAGAAGCAAACAGAAGAAGAACCGAGGCCCACGGGAGCGAGTCAGCAGCAAGCACATCAGAGAAGGGAGGAACCGGAACTCGCCCAGCGGCCTGCGCGTCATGCTTACATAGTCACACAACTCTGTTAGATAACAGAGATAACTAACCCTATACTACTGATTCATACTGATCCACTATACTACTCAGTCTGATTCTGCTCGAACTGACTGAACACTTCTTGTTGTCGTCCATCTGTTAGCGAAAAGCATTCAGACCCAGAGACACAGGCCAGATTCAATCAATCAATCATTCAATCAATCAATCATCAATCAATCAATCAATCAATCAATCAATCAATCAATCAATCAATCAATCATCAACCGCAGACTCTTTTTAACCTGAATTGAATTCTCCTGACTACTCCATCAAAAGAATGGAGAAAACAGCCTATAACACATTGTTTTATTCTTTTATGAGGGTCAGGGTCTGATTTCCAACACAAGCAAAAATTCACATGTGCCAGCACTAACATCATCATCATCATCATCATCATCATCATCATCTTCATCTCCACTCGTTTTTCTGACGACAATTTCCCATCCAGAAAGTAAAACAAAATAATACAATAAAATAAACGGAAACATGGACATATCTTATAACATTTTAGGGAGTGACCATTAGTACCATCTAGACCATTTTTTAGACTCAAAATTAAATTGGGTTATAACCCCCTAACCCTAGCTTTTTAAAGGTTTTTTTTTTTTTTTTTTTTTTTATGTACGCACGCAACCCATCGTTTAAACGGAAACACGTCGAAAATATCTGCCTATACCCATAGCATAGCATAGACTAGCTGTCTGGGTCGATGACTATTGATCATATATATCACTATACTACATGCACATATGCACACATGCACACTAGGGTGATGACTTTTTTACAACCTCATATCCCTGTATCATAATTTGATGAACTTTTATTAAAGATTAGATAAAATCTTACTTTTAAGGTGATTTGATAAAAAAAAACCTCACGCAAAATGATTTAAAAAATTTTAATTATCAGCTTTTTGGCCAGAATTTATCAACTTCAAAACAACTACCAACACTTGGATTATCTTTTAAGGCATTGAATCATTTACTTTTCTATGGGTGGTGCATTTGGTACTGTTTGTGAATGCTTCTTTGGGCTTAACGAATTTAGTCCCATTGATAGTAATAGTGATTTTTTCAAAGTGGTTTGTGCGTGACCTTTTTCAATATTTCAACAGAATAAATGTCATTTTAATCATTAATAGGCAAAAGTTCATTCATTAGTGCTACAGGAAATAATTTTTGAGAAAAAAAAGTCAAAAAGTCATCACCCTAATGCACACATGCGCACAGATCACCTTTAAACACCCGAGAGAGACCCCACGCAGCGGACTGCTGCACCAAAGGTCAGCTTTAATCAGGAGATCTAGCTCTCTGGCTGACTGACTGAATGAGATCAGGAGATGTCGACGGTGATGTTGTTTATGTAATCAGGGTTATGTCTGTCAGTTTCTGCAGTTTCTAACTTCAACCGTCTGAGACAATCAGTTATAGTCACTTCTGAACAAATTGAAGAAGATGACTGTCATTCTGGGTCAGGGAAATACAGCTAAATACAGCTAAATACAGGGAAATGCAGCTAAGTACAGCTAAATACAGGGAAATACAGCTCATCTTACTTACTTTTCACTTAACAACACTTACCAGATTCCGACAATCCTTCTCGCTGACTGACTGCCTGCCTATGACCAAAAACAAACGGGTTAGGGTTAGTGATCAGGGTGATAGGGATTTTTCTGGCTGATTCTAACACACAATTTCAATATATATATATATATATATATATATATATATATATATATATATATATATATATATATATATATATATATGTATGTATACATTTATTTTTATTTTTTTTTACTCAACTACAACACTTGTCCCTTATGTCTTAGCCCTTCCTGATTGTATTGTCATTTTTATTAGCCAAATTTTCTCATCTTTCTCATCTTTTTTTTCACCAAATAAATTCACTATATTGCTCTTTTGTCACTGGGCTGCACTATAGCTGCTGTCTGGCAATGTATCAGCGTACGTTAGCAAGTGCTAGCCACGATTAGCTATAATGCATCAGCGTACGGGTTAGCAAGTGCTAGCAAGTGCTAGCTCGCTACCTACAATCGCTCTGCTCATTCAATACATCGCTGCAATGTATTTCTATGGTGGTGCCGAGGTGGTGCCTGGTGCCGAAGTCAGGGTAATACAAGGAAATCTGCGCACGAACACCGAAAACTGTTAGGAACAAGCCCGGCTAACGGTGGTGGTTCCGAAGTTAGCAGCGCTAGCGCTGCTAAATGCTAACCACAATGTATACCTTTCAATACAGCAGCCATTTTGGTGGTGCCTGGTGCCGAAGTCAGGGTAATACTCGGAAATCTGCGCGCGACCACTCAAAATCGTTAGGCACGAGCCCGGCTAACGGTGGTGGTGCCGAAGTTAGCATCGGGTTAGCAAATGCTAGATCCCATTCAAATCGACGGTGGTGCCGAAGTTAGCATCGGGTTAGCAAATGCTAACCACAATGTATACCTTTCAATACAGCAGCCATTTTGGTGGTGCCTGGTGCCGAAGTCAGGGTAATACTCGGAAATCTGCGCGCGACCACTCAAAATTGTTAGGCACGAGCCCGGCTAACGGTGGTGGTGCCGAAGTTAGCATCGGGTTAGCAAATGCTAGATCCCATTCAAATCGACGATGGTGCCGAAATTAGCATCGGGTTAGCAAATGCTAACCACAATAGATCCCATTCAATACAGCGCTGCAATGTATTTCTATGGTGGTGCCGAGGTGTAGAAGAAGGAGAAGGAAAAGAAGGAGGAGGAGGAGAAGGAGGAGAAGAAGGAGGAGATGGAGGAGGAGGAGAAGGAGGAGGAGCTGGAGGAGGAGAAGAAGGAGAAAGAGGAGGAGGAGGAGGAGAAGGAGATGGAGGAGGAGGATATGGAGGAGGAGGAGGAGAAGAAGGAGAAGAAGGAGGAGGAGGAGGAGAAGAAGGAGGAGGAGAAGGAGGAGAAGAAGGAGAAGGAAAAGGAGGAGGAGGAGAAGGAAGAGAAGAAGGAGGAGAAGGAAGAGAAGGAGAAGGAGGAGAAGGAGGAGGAGGAGGAGAAGGAGATGGAGGAGGAGGAGAAGAAGGAGAAGGAAAAGAAGGAGGAGGAGGAGAAGGAGGGGAGAAGGAGGAGAAAGGGGGAGAAGGAGGAGGAGGAGATGGAGAAGGAGATGGAGGAGGAGGAGGCCCGTGAGAAGAGGAGCTGAAGGAGGTCCGGTGAGAGGAAGAGCAAGAGGAGTTACTAGAAAACGACGACGACGAGCACAGCAAAAAAACTATTTGTCATCAGTTTGTGAATTGAACACATCAAAGTGTATAACAGCTTGCAAAAACGTGTGTTCAATGTGGTCATCAGTCCAGCTGCAAAAACGTACGTAGCCGTGTACAAGCTGAGCTGCATGCGTGAGCTAACCCTATCCGTGCATTATGTCTATTTTGGCATGCAGCATTATTAACAATATAATCCACTTCTGTGGGGGTAAAACTATAATATTTCCCTTCCATTTTATCAGTAAGTGGTGCTCAATAAATAGAGAGGGTATTATTTCCTTAAAGTTAGTCACCGAATTGTCAGACAGACATCTACTGTAATGATATTTATCTATCTATCTTTAACCATTAAATCAGTTTTAGGAACGTTAGATTTTTTTTAAATTGCAATTCTACAAGTTAAATGTGTTTAATTTTACAAGAAGATCAGACATTAAAACATTTCACTAAAGAAGCATTAAATGTGTTAAAGATGTCAGAGAAAAGATCCAGTGTGCAGAAATGTAGAAAACCTGTAATGTACAATTAATATAGAGCAACAATACTTGCATATATGCAGTGTTCAAACTGGCATAAATTAGAAAAAATAAATAAATTATATGCATCTATCTGTAAACATTTAATCCATTTTAGGGTTAGGGTTCCTTTCAGATTCAGACTTTATTTCAATTCTCAAAGTTAATATTTTTTGAGCAATTTCCACAGTTTTCACTTGTTTTAGTTGAACTTTTGTCAAATTTTGAGTAATGTTGGTGAAACTGTGTTCATTTTAGTTGTTACCTCAGCTTGAATTAGGTTTTGTATCAACTTATCGCATACATCTTGAATCTTTTTGGACAAATTTGGAGTAATTTCATATAATTTCGAGTCAATCTGGAAACGTTTTATCTCATTAGGAGAAGTTTTTGACCCATTTTTACCAATTTTCTTCTGGTTTTGAACAACTTTGTACTTTGGAGTCATTTTTTAATGTTGTTATGAGCAGGTTTTTGAGGCATTTTGTACAATATTCAAACTTGTTTTGGACAAATTTAGAGTTGTGTAATGAGTTGTGTTCCAAGTGCTTTCTTGTTTCAAACAAGGTTTTGAGTCATTTGGCTCAATGTTTGTACTTGATTTGATTTGGATGACTTGGAGTGATTTCAGATGCATTTTTTTTTTAATCTTTTTGGGCAAATGTTTGGGTAATTTTATACAATTTAGTCAATTAGAAAAAGTTCTTGAATAATTTTGCACAAAGATTACACTTTTTTTGAGCAAATTGTCATTAGGATTCAATTTTGAACAGTTTTCAGTTATTTTACTTGAATTTTTGCCAAATTTTGAGTAAAATTGGTGAAATTGTGTTAATTGTTGTTGAGTCCAATCAAGCAAATTTTATTGTTACCTCAACTTGAATTCACTTTTTAATCCACTTCTGCACAAATTCTGGACAAATTTTGGGTAATTTCAGAAAAATTTTTGAGTAATTTTGCACTAAGTTTCATCTTTTTTGTCATTTTCATACCGTTTACAGTTCAAAGAAATGTTAAATGTTTGTTAAGAACATATATGCGTGTGTGTGTGGTATATATATATATATATATATATATATATATATATATATATATATATATATATATATATATATATTATATATATATACATATATAAAATCACTTTAGATATTTTTTTGAAGATTTTTACTCATTTTTAAAATATATTTACAAGAATTTCCTTGCCAAATTTAGGATTTTTTTTTTTTTTTTTTTTAAATAAAAATTTTAAAGGAAACTTTTAAGGAATTATTGGAATTTTCTTCCAGAAGGTTTTGCAAATTTTCAGAAATTTGAGGAATTTTTTTTTTTGTTGATTTTTAAAATTTATTTATTTATTTTCAGACAAGGTAACAGTATTTTTTGGTGCCCGTAAATGAGGACAACAGGAGGGTTAAGTTAGCTCAACTTGAATTCAGTTTTCTGTCAGATTCCAGTGTAAATTCCACGTGATGTGAAGCTGATGCTACATTATGATGTTGACCCAGTTTGGTTGACAGAAATAAGCGATAAATTTCCTCTCAGAGTGCATAAATAGAGTGAAGTGTTGGTCTGTGGAAACTCTGATCTGTTAAATGTAGCGGCTTCCCATCCTTATTTTCTGCCTCGCTACATAAACGGAGCAGCATCACGTGACTCTGAGTGTTACTAACAGTTTACACCTCTTACCTGTAATCTGCAAGTTACCACGGTGTTGCAGTTGTCTGTTCAGGGTGAAGTTCCAGGAGGGATTTAGAAGTTCAGTCTGTTCAGAGCTGGATTTCCTCACATCAGTGGGCTGGGCTGGGAGGGTGAGGAGAGGTGGAGGTTTTCAAATGTCAGGTCCAGAGAGATCGACAGACTCTCTCCAACCTCCTCCAGTCTGGCAAAAAATGGAGTCGTTCTTTTCTCTCTGCAGACAAAGTTTTAATGCTGGAGAAGAGAGGAAAGTCTGAGTTAGCGCTCCGAATGTTAAAATATGCTCTGAAAAGTCCATAAAAGTCTGAGTTTGTTAAAATATGCTCTGAAAAGTCACCAAAAGTCTGACTTTATGTTAAAATACGAACAGAAAAGTCATCAAAAGTCTGAGTTTATGTTAAAATATGCTCTGAAAAGTCACCAAAAGTCTCTCTGTTTGTGGATTTAACACTGAATCTAACATTAGATTTGAAGCCGGCTTAAATCAGACACCAATACTTCAAATTAAATTTGTGGGGGTTCTTTGTTTCCCAAGTTATTTACATCTAATAGAATTTATACAATGAAATGTGTTTTACAAAAACCTATGGCGCAACACATTAGTAGAAATATGAGAAACAGCACCAGAAATAGTACTAAAAACAGAAACATACGGCTGTGGCACCTAGTGGGCAAATAAAACAGTTAGGTAAAGTTGGCAAGATATTCACAGATTTGGACTACCGGCATCTATAACTCATGAGATATACGTTGCAATAACATATTGCCTCTTTCCCATCGTTGTAAGCTACACAATGTGCTACAAGGCCAGTTTTATCAAAAGTCGCTGTCTTTCCAGCTGCAGAAATAACACGGATGTCTATGCGCAGCTGGCTGTG
The DNA here is from genome assembly GCA_003047355.2 of Amphiprion percula. Lineage (NCBI taxonomy): Eukaryota > Metazoa > Chordata > Actinopteri > Pomacentridae > Amphiprion > Amphiprion percula. The sequence goes on from PYAM01000086.1 coordinate 64,304, forward strand.
CAACGAGTGAACAGGGACTGTCTGCAAATAGCAAAACCGCTGCACCAGTGAAGGGAGACACTACACAAATATTCAAATACTTGATTTTTATACACGTCAGAACGCACGTCTGCGTCACCGCTGACGTCGGAACGTCACACAGGCTGCAGCAGCCACAGACGGATGACAGAGGTGGAGGAGGAGAAGAAGGAGAAGGAGGAGGAGGAGATGGAGGAGGAGAAGGAGGAGGAGGAGAAGAAGGAGGAGGAGGAGGAGAAGAAGGAGGAGGAGGAGGAGAAGAGGAGGAGGAGGAGAAAGAAGGAGGAGAAGGAGGAGGAGAAGGAGGAGGAGAGAGAAGGAGATGGAGGAGGAGAGAAGAAGGAGAAGGAAAAGAAGGAGGAGGAGGAGAAGGAGGAGAAGAAGGAGGAAGAGGAGGAGAAGGAGAAGGAGTAGAAGGAGGAGGAGATGGAGGAGGAGGAGGAGGAGTAGAAGAAGGAGGAGGAGAAAGAGGAGGAGAAGAAAAAGGAGGAGGTGTTATTTATGTTTTATTCTGTCTAATTCTAGAATCTATGTATTTATTTACGTATTTATTTATTTATTTAGAGCTGTCGATGTTCATAGAATATCCGCGGAAACCAGGACAGTGGAGACGAACTGTAATTAATCGGGGGGGTGATTCTATAAATTTTATGTGGGTTGTCTTCAAACGTAGTCTATTGTTTCTATTGAATGTATTTTTTGCCCTATGTAAAAAGTGTGTTGCCTCTTATTTTTTGGGTAAAGTGTAAATAAAGTAATTAAAGCGGGGTTTTATGTGGGTTTATTGGGTTAGAG
>PYAM01000087.1:0-64218 GCA_003047355.2 Amphiprion percula
GCACCTTTTAAAGAGACGCTGCTGGTAGCGCTGGAGTTAGCTTGTCACTAGCTTCTGATTAGCTGCTAGCTCGCTAACGCTGCCATCACAGACGCAGCTATAGATTGTCATTAGCTACATTGTGGATTCATTTCCTGTTTGGACGTGACTCAGACTACAACAAAAGTAATCGGAGCAAGTGGAGAAGCTAGCTGTCGTTAAATACGACTTGGTTTACACCAGAGATCCTTCTGAATCGACCAAATCGCTTAGTAATACTTTGACATAAAATGTACACTAAAGAAAGATGCTTTTACGTTGAAGATGAACAGGAAGTGCTGCTCACCTGTAATGTCGCCAGCTATACAGTTAGTAATAATGTCGTGTCGTTACCGCCTGTGTCCACAAGAGGTCAGTAGCGCCCCCTCCTGTGACATGATCTTACATGAGAGGATTAGATGACAGCAGAGACTCAGACACAAATCTCTGTCCCTGCAACCGATCAATAATCAATAACAACACTGATACATTATCAACCAATCCATATTTGCTCATTTTGTACATGTTTCTGGTAGTTTTATCTCATATTTTGGTCATATTCACAGGACTCACCTGTTTTGAGAAAATCATTTTCTGCACTTTTACAATTACATGTATTTCCACAAGCCACTTTATGCTGATGTCACTTATAGTGTAGTAATACGGTATTTATTCATTTTCATTCTTGTATATACATTGTTTATTATAATTATTATCCTTTACTGTTAGTAAACTGTAGTTAGTGCTGCTCTGAAAGATTTTGCTGCTCTAACACTGGAAATTTCCCCTGACCTGGGGAGTAATAAAGGACCGTTGTATATCTATGTGCAAGAACTGATACCTCATCTTCCTGTATATAGGTCTTCTACATGGTATTTAAAAATCTGTGCATATATCCCTTCTGGGCTGGAAACTGATTATAGTTTACTGGCTATGGTGTATGGCTCTGGCATTAAATATACTACATATATAGCTGGTGGTAATTCAAAATATGTAGACGAGCAAATCAAGTATAGTGAGGGTGATGCAGAGTAGATTGATGGAAATGGGCAGCTGGAAGCAGTGGGCTGGAGGAAGGTCAACAGCAGCAGCATCCCACAGAGGAGATTAGGCCAGTTGGTGGGAGAACCACCACAGATCTGAAGCATCCAGCTCTGGGATCAGGGACAACTCGGAGAAAGGACACAGGGAGAAACAGAGTGAGTGTAATGCAATATGGAACATATATTTATGGTAATACCATTGTATATAATGGTAGATAGAGAAGGGCTCCAGTGCATCCAGAGAGGTCCTCCAGCAGCCTAGGCCTGTAGCAGCAGAACTAGGGGCAGAACTAAAGGGACGTCCAAGAGGGGAAGTCAGTTGTGCAATGAAGACACCAGCTCACCCCGTCAGGGTCCCCCAGTCGTCCCCCATCGTCACCTTCATCATTTACACCTGACAGGAAAACCTTCATTTCATCAATTATACCTGACAGGAAAACCTTCATCATCATCAGTTACACCTGACAGGAAACCTTCTTCTTTATCTCATCAGTTACAGAGTTAGGGTTCTTCAACAGGTCCTCCATCAGCAGTCAGTTCTGTTTCAGGTCATCAGATGAAGCTCTGGGAAACGTTGCATCAATGTAGAAAAGTTTCCTGGATGTTTTTTATTTCACCACTGAACATGAATCACAGAACAGAACAGATTATTTATTAATTTCATTTTTAAACTTCTGAGAGAGAAGGTCCAACAGGAGTAATTCACACCACGTGGTTCCAAAGCTTCTGTTCACAAAAACCCTCCAGGAGCTCAAGGATAGGTCACCTGTTGATGCTCAGCTCAAACCTGTCTGCTCCACTGAGTATTTCTGTAGTGTCTGATCAGTGCAACTCATTCAAAGATCTATTTATTTTCATACTAAAACTAAAATGTCAAACAGCATACCCTGACTAGGGTGCTTTTCTAGACTAAAACATTGAAAACATCTGTATGATGTGAAGTAAATACCTGTGTGAACCTGTTGCAGTAGAAATAAGAACGGCCGATCTGCTTTGAAAACTGGAGCTCGGATCTTTTGAGGAGGACCATCCCTGCAGGATAGAAATCATGTTTTAGAAACTTTAGACAGTTGTTTGTTCTGTTCTATTAACCCTCGTGTCGTCCTGCGGCTCAAATTGACCCGTTTTAAATTTTGAAATGTGAGAAAAAAAATATTTTCACAGTGAAACTTCTGATGTCCACATTTTCAACATTTTGGGGAAATTGTTGAACATTTTTTTGGTGGAAAAAAAAATGTTAAAATGTTTCTCAACAACATTCATAAAAAAATCAACCAAAATCCAGCGAATTTCACTGGATTTTGGTTGATTTTTTTGGTGAATGTACTTAAAGACAATAGTAGAAATTTTACTGATATATATATAATCACTTTAGATAGATTTTTTGGAATATTTTTACTCATTTCTTGAAAATATCTACAAGAATTTTCTTGCCAAATCGGGATTATTTTAAATAAAACTTTTAAGGGAAACTTCTAAGGAATTATTGGAGTTTTCTTCTGAAGCTTTTGCAATTTTCAGAAATTTGGGGGAATTTTTTTGCTGAATTTTTGGATCTTTTTTTCAGACAAGGAAACAATATTTTTTGGTGCCCGTAAATGAGGACAACAGTAGGATTAATATCTATTTGTTTATATTAATATCTATCATATTATCACCAGTAGCAGCAGCTGCTTTGGTCCCGTCCTCCGTGACTTCTATCCTGACTTCATGGAAGGCATCAGACACATAGAGACCCTCCTCCATTCAGAAGGAACAAACTGTCAGATACCTGAAGAACCTGGGATTAACCTGAAGGACATCCTGGATGTTTATAGAACTGATGGACTGACTGAGATCCCGGTGAAGTCGGCTGCTGTGGGGTGAAGGCGTCGCTGTGCCCATAAGCGGGGAGCAACCGACCTCAGGTTGAACTTGTTCTGCATTCTGGAATCTGGAAACACCAGAAGAAGATCCATGTTTATGAACGAAGCCTCATGAAGAGTCTGCAAGTCCTGAAACCAGTCTCTAATCCTGAAGCATTGTTCTCTACCTTGGGAGAAGATGTCCATCCTGGTTCTGCGCAGGCCGGTGTCCCAGGACGCATAGGTGGCGCTGTGTGAGCTGAGCCTCCAGGGAGGACAGTAGCGTCTTCCTCTCGCTGGGTAGAAGCACCTGCAGGCTCAGGGAGCGGCCCAGGAACGGCAGCTCCAGAACCGTGTAGCGCTGATCCGATCCCGTCCTGAGCTGACCTGAGGGGAGATCAATGAGGTCAGGACTTCTTTCTGATTCAGTCATCAGTAGAGTTTAGCTCAGGTCTATTTCACCTGATTTCACTTTAACGTCAGCAGAACCATGTCCAACAGATTAAAAGAAGACAACACCAGAGTAGAACAGAAACGACTCACATCATTTGTAAATGCCAAAATATTTAACTAAACATTTTATTAATATCTAGAAAGTGAAACATTTTCTCTTGTCACTGTGATAATAAACAATTATTGGATGGTGAAAGAAAATGTATTTAAATGTTCTGAATGGAACAGGTTGTAATTAAATACAGGCAGGACTGGAAAATAAAGAGATTACAGAGATACAGTGAGTTTCTAATAAATGTGGAGCTGCATGTCTGATAGAGGAACTGGTTGATGAGAAACAGATGGTAGAAAGCTCCACTGGGATCAGCTGCAGAGAGGGATTAATGTCATTTAGTTCAGAAAATGACAAAGAAACAGTCAAACATACCTTGATGATGATCAGAACTGTCACTGACAAATGTTATTGAACAACCATCGAGAAGTTTAAATAACTGAAGTTCCAAAATGTTCATAGAAATACTGCTCTTTTAAATTCACTGGATATACATATATACATATATATATATATATATTATATTATATATATATATATATATATATATATAATATATATATATATATATATATATATATATATGTGTGTGTTGTGTGTGTATATATGCAAAAATATTGGCTCATCCATCCAAATAATCAGAATCAGGTGTTCCAATCACTTCCATGTCCACAGGTGTATAAATCCAGCACCATAGGCTGCAGACTGCTTTTACAAACATTTGTGAATAATGGCTCGCTCTCAGGAGCTCAGTGAATTCCGCGTGGAACTGTGCTAGGATGCCACCTGTCAACAAATCCAGTCGTGACATTCCTCCCTCCTAAATTATTCCCACAGTCAACTGTCAGCTGTATTATAAGAAAGTGGAAGTGTGTTGGAACGACAGCAAACTCTGCACCAAGTGGTAGGACACGTAAACTGACGGAGCGGGGTCAGTGGATGCCGAGGAGCATAGTGCCAAGAGGTGGCCAACTTTCTGCAGAGTCAATCACTACAGACCTTCAAACTTCATGTGGCCTTCAGATTAGCTCCAGAACAGTGCTTCAGCAGAGAGCTTCATGGAATGGGTTTTCATGGCCCAGAGCTGCATCCAAGCCATACATCACCAAGTGCAATGCAAAGCGTGGGATGCAGTGGTGTAAGCAGCCACCACTGGACTCTAGAGCAGTGGAGACACCTTCTCTGGAGTGACCAATCACGTTTCTTCTCCATCTGGCAATCTGATGAACCAGTCTGGGTTTGGTGGTTGTCAGGAGAACCATACTTTGTGGGACTGCACTGTGCCAAGTGTAAAGTTTGGTGGAGGGGGGATTATGGTGTGGGCTTGTTTTTTCAGGAGCTGGGCTTGGACCCTTAGTTCCAGTGAAAGGAAACTCTGAATGCTTCAGCATACCAAGACATTTTGGACAATTCCATGCTCCAACTTTGTGGGAACAGTTTGGAGCTGTCCCTTCCTCTTCAACATGACTGTGCACCAGTGCACAAAGCAAGTCCATAAAGACATGGATGACAGAGTCTGGTGTGGATGAACTTGACTGCCTGCACAGAGTCCTGACCTCAACCCCATAGAACCCTTTGGGATGAATTAGAGTGGAGACTGAGAGCCAGACCTTCTGGTCCAACATCAGTGTGTGACCTCACAAATGTGCTTCTGGAAGAATGGTCAAAAATTCCCATAAACACACTCCTAAACCTTGTGGACAGCCTTCCCAGAAGAGTTGAAGCTGTTCTAGCTGCAAAGGGTGGACCCACGTCATATTGAACCCTATGGATTAGGAACGGGATGTCACTTATGTTCATATGCGAGTCAAGGCAGGTGAGCGAATACTTTTGGCAATATAGTGTGTATACATATATATATATATATATATAATATATATATATATATATATATATATATATATATATATATATATATATATATATATATAAGAGCAACCACAGGGAGAGCAGAAGGGGAGGATGCTGCGTGAAACGTGCAGCAGAAGCGACTTCAGATGAGTGAAACTAATCACAGAATTACACCCAGTCATATAATACACTGTATATACACTCTATAACTAAACTGAACAGTTCCTTCTAACTACATCCTAGAAGCTCATCCAGTGGATGATTCTGGTCTCTTACCAAAGCTGACCTCTGCAGCCTGGTACTTCATGGGCACCTTGATGGGAGTCCCATCAGACAGGATGAAGGGCAGGTTCTGGGAGTTGGTGAACAGAAACTGCTTCTGCCAGATGCCCCTGAAGGCCACCGTGTTGACCAGCGCCACCTGCAGGTGGTGTCCCCACCACAGGGCCTCGGCCTGGGCCTCTCCTGATCCAGAGAGCTCTCCGCTGCTGCTTCCTGACTGGAGGGGCCACGACTCATCTGGAGGGAACCAGGGAACGGCAGGGGTTAATGGAGAGGCCACGAGGCTGTTATCGACTCATGTGGTCTGATGCCATGAATAAATGAATGAACTGGACGACTCACAAGAACACAAAAAGAAAAAGCCGAACAAGAAAACAAAAATGGGCCTATCTGACAGATTCTGACAGATCTGTCAGACTGGTCACATGATAAAAAGGACACGTCAGCACACGCCAGATGACGCTCTGAAGAAGACTGCAGTTGCAGTTGAAACATGTCAGCTAAGGTGAAACCATCTTATTTTTGATTTGTCGGTGTAAAAGAAATAACGTTATCCTATGATAGTCAACAACAAAATGAACATCATCCAAATAATAAAAGTTTCTATCTATCTATCTATCTATCAAAACATGATTACAGTGAAACAGCTTTGAAAGAAGTCAAAAGTCACACTGTTTTCCTGTTTAGTCCCTTCAAATTTATTCATTTTTCTGTTTTATTTTTGGTTATGTGATCATTTTGCATTTCTTTATGGTCATTTTGTGTCTCTTTGCGGTCATTTTTGTGTGTTTTTGTTCAAATTTTTTGTTTCTGTGATTATTTTGTGTCTTTTTGTGGTCATTTGGTCAACACTCAGGCTTCATTAGCTGTAGCACATTAGATCTAACAGTACAATTGATGATAAGCATTAGCTCTAATACGTTACTGTAAAAAATTAGCTGTCATACATTAGTTGTAGTATAATATATGCAATACATTAGTTGCAGTACAATAGATGCAAACAATGAGCTCTTATACATTTAAACTATTGCAGTAAAAGATGAATATTAGAGCTAAAATGCTGCAGTAAAAGAAGAATATTAGAGGAAAAATACTGCAGTAAAAGATAAATAATATGTGTGTGTGTGAGAGACACTAAACCACAGAAACATAACCTGTAGTTACTGTGCGTAGAACACAGCTGTGTTTACTCGCACTAAGCTCCACTCTCCTTACTGAGCATTTAAAGGTTTGGAAGATCCTCCATGATGGTGGAGGGGACTGATTTCCAGGTCACAGTAGCAGAGAGCACTCAAGGAGTAAGTATAAGTTGGATGCTTAGAAGCGCTATTGTTAAATATAGCAACTTTTATTATTTTCGAGCAGCCTTTTGCCACATGCAGCCCTAAACTGTAACAGCTCTCCAATAGAAACACTTCTTGGTGAACAGTTTTATGACCAGGAAAACAATTTGGACTACAATGTACTCTTCATATATGTTTATATTCATGGAAACAAAACCATTGCTCACTTGTTGAACATTGAATGCAGTGGACACACACCATCAGAGTCAAATGGTTTGGACAAAAAGGAAGTCTCTTACTACTAAATCAAGACATCAAACTTGCGGAAGATCACGGTGGAGACCTCAAAGTTTCGCTCCAGCCATCCATTTGTAGCCTGAAGTCCCGCGAGAGGTTGGACATGTCGGCCCACTTCCTCATCTTAGAGAAGAACTGGATCAGACTGAGACAAGGACATGTTAGGATTTATTTTTTTAAGGCACTGCTAGCTGAACACTGAACTTGATGTCACATATGAGTAATACAATATTGATATTTGTAATGTATAAAACAGTGTTATGGTCACTTTAAGAAGTACCTGCGCAAGGTATTATGGGATGCCTGTTACCCCATGTTTGGCAGTCTGGTCTGGCAGTTCAGAAGTAAACACATTGAAAGACACCACTCTCGTTTCGCCTCATTATATTTTATGTCTATATAAGATATACAGACATTACAATATTAATAACCATTTGTTGTGTAATTAATATATGAGTTGTGTTGACCTGAATAGAGAGAGAGAATTAACCCCAGGCTCTGAAGGGTTAAATACATGATGGATACACACAGGTCAGGCTGGAAAGCTACAGCTGCGCACAGACACACACACACACACACACACACACACACACACACACACACACACACACACACACACACACACACACACACACACACACACACACACACACACAAGTACAAAGAGTGTTTTCACACACACAGCACATTCCTATGTCCTTATAATAAAACAACTAATTTTACTGAAACCGCTAAACTCAAGGTTGTTTAAGAGTGGAAACCATAATAATCCTCCCTATGAGACACCACCAGCAGCTGCATCACATCTCAGTTAACAGAGGAATAAGACTGACAGGTAGAGAGAGGGAAGAGGGTTCTAGGAGGTTCTTTTACAGGATGGTTCCTGGAGATTGGATGAATCGTGTGCCAGAGATATGGACGTATCTGTGCACCAACCAATGGGAGAGCTAAGTCTACACCACGGTTATCCCCACCTTTAGCCAATCACTGTTCAATATTTGAATGATATGTTTGTGTTCAATAACCAATCACATTTCACAATACGGTATAAAATGTTCTGTTCATATCAGACTTTGTCATTTTCTGGGAGGCTGTTCCAGACAGAAAAGGTCCTTGATCAAGATTCTTTTGAGACACTGATGGCAGAAAATAAACAGCTTAATTGGAAAGTAGTAGTTTGTTTTCTATCTCAAAAAACGAACCTGCTCAACAGACACAAGTGTCAAAAAGCATTCACACAAAGCAACTAACTTTCCACTGTAAAATAATAAAAACAAGGGTTTTCTTGCAGTGAGAATTGTTTTACACCATCCAGAGGTTTGAGCAGGCACCAAAGGAAAATAATAACAGAACTTAGTATGAAATCCGTTTTCACATTTTGGGTTCCAAGTACTCAAGCATTATTGATGTGTCTGTTACTGAATAGTGAGAAAAAACAGAAAAATACTCAGATTTTTGTCAGATAAATTCACTCTACAGCATTTTATCAGTCATGCTCACTGCTGTGTGTGGTCAAACATCCATTTTAAGATAAGAAAAACTCAGCAGTAGGTTTAAGAATGAAACTAGCCCAGATGTTAAAGAACGACAAGTCTAAAAAAGAACAGGAAAACATTTTCAGTTCAGTGGCTGAACTAAATAGTCTGATACCAAGTCGAAGAAGTCATCTTGATGGTGTGGTTGCATTTTTGTTAAAATCGAAGATAAACTTTGCAAAAAACTTTTTAATATCACAACTCAACAACCACCTTGGCAGAGCATCTAAAGACAGCAGGTTAAACGCATTCGTTTTCTAATCCTGGATCATTCTTGTGTTGGAATCACCAGTTCACATATTTCTGTCTTCAGAAATCATAGGAATAAGGGGCTGCTCTGTTGTTATCATCATATCACAATATCTCATTCAGAGTGCAGTTATTTCTTCTGTTACTGATCTACATCACCATGTAACACAAAACGCCTGCCTGGTGGCTAGTTTGGCCTCAAACAAAGAATGAGCAGCTTCTTCTGATGCTGCTACATCCCAATACTCATGTTAAAATAATGTGTTTTTTGAAAATGAATACTTGTAAACATTCTACTCGACCCACAAAATCAATTCGGAACCTCTAAATGTGTACACTATGGGCTCTCTGAGAAATGTTTATAACCTGAGGTAGCTCTGTGACACAGACAAAGAGGAGATATAAAAACAGGTCTACTGTGCTTGTTCACTGGCTCCTGTTTAAAATAACTCACTGAACAACTGCTGACATTTTTCAACTCACTTTGGCAAAGCCTGAGTTTGCAAACACATAGTTCATGATCCAGTAGTTTGAAGGATTACACAGCTTTAAAAGAATAAAAGACATTTAACCAGAATCCATTAGTTTTTTAAAATAGTTGAGTGTTTTTATGCATTGGGCCGTATTCAGAGGCAGGTTTTACTGGATTATTGTCCTGCAGAGGCGCCAGCGTCTGACCTGAGTTTGGACGAGTGAAGGATCCTCCCTCCATCAGTCCTTTACCCACTGTGGGAGTGGAGCCCTTCCTGCAGGCTGCATCCAGCCAACAGGCCAGCCAGTGCACCACCTCCCCCTGCAGAGACACACAAAGTGAACCATGTTAGCAAACAGCGGCGGCACCATCGTTCTGCTGATACAGAAAGCTTGATGACCGCTGGTCCGCTTCAAGCAATTTAAACAGAAGCATGAAAGGTTATGCACCACAATTACACATGTACACACACTTAGCTAAAACCTCTGCAAAACTTTAACAGTAGAAATCACAAGTGGTTGTTTTGACAGTGAGTCTGTTGAATGCCCCAGTGAGACATAATTGCACAGCATTTTAGCTGAGGTACTGAGAATTACATTTTTAGAAATAAAAGTCAATTAAAAAAAAGCACAAAAGACAACTGCATTTGGTCTTCTAACTCATTTTCAAACATAATACCTACACAAAACAGCTGACAGCAACAGCAAATTGGGTTTGAATTATTCTGACAATTATTTCATCTAATGCATCACTTTTTAAGAAAAAAGTCAAATGTGTGTATTTTCAGTTTTTTTATGTCACTGTAAGAAAGCATTTATGTCCACTTTATGATTTTAGATCCTGCATTTAGGTTTTCAATCTCATTTTCTCCTTCCTCTGTACGTTTTTGACATCATAGTAATTCTAATTATTATTATTTCCCACCTAACACATTTTGTAACGCACACAAATGTGACACAACCAGGTTGTTGTTGTTGCTATTACAAATTCAATATATTCAGGTGTGTGGCCTGTTCAATCTGGCATCCCATTTTTTTTTTTTTTAACCAATTTTCTGACAAGCGATTAACAGAATGATCAACTACTCATCTGGACAATAATCTGAATATTAGACGATAAAAAAAATAATAGTAGCAGCAGGCTGCACAGTAGCTTGGTGGTTAGCTCCGTCGCCTCACAGCTAGAAGATCCTCGGTTTGTGTCCCAGCCTTCCTGGGATCTTCCTGCATGGAGTCTCCATGTTCTCCTGTACATGCGTGGGTTTCCTCCAGGTTCTCCCACAGTCCAGAAACATGCTGAGGTCAATTGGTGATTCTAAACTGTCCATAGGTGTGAATGTTTGTCTCTCTGTGTAGCCCTGTGATACAGTTACCTGTCCAGGTGAACCTGTGATAGACTGTTACCTGTCCAGGTGTCCCCTGCCTTCACCCGCAGTCAGCTGGGATAGACTCCAGCCCCCCATGACCCTGATGAGGATCAAGAGGATCCGACGACTCGACGGACAGACGCTTTATTAATCCCGAGGGAAATTCAAATATTCAGCAGCTTACATACAAAAACAAAAATAACAAAAAGGCAAAACAGACAGGTTAGTAACATGAACGTTAACGGTTAGTATATACTCTAAAAAACTTGCTGTATAATACTATAAACATTTCTAATTTTAAAATCTATAGAAATACTAATTGTATTAAAAGTCAATAAAACAGTGTTTACACCTTTCAAGACAACGTGGTTTAAAGTGATTTAAAATTATTTAAATGGTTTAAAGTGATTTTGACAGGTAGCACGAAAACACTTGTAAACTACATAAAATGCAGACATTCTACAATCACATTGGATCAGTCCTGATGTGCTCATGACTGCGTGAGTATCAGGTAAACAACACTTAAAACAGGATGATGAAATTTAAGAAAAACAATGCAATATATTATTAATGGTAATAACTTGATTTACACTGACCTTTCTCTCTGGCTGTGGTGGGCACTGGACACTTTACCACCAACAGCTGCTGGAAACTGATTTTTGTTTCACACCTTTGCTTTTTCCTTTTGAAAAACAATCACAGTCCATAACATCTATTTTTTCAGGACAACTCAGATCATATGTCACATAAGGATGCAGGAGTGTGACCTGAGTCATGCACTTCATTTCAGTGTGAAAGAAACTTGAAAATGATCAGGTTGAAATGCGAACATTTTTCGACGGTGAATCCCTCATCCCTGGAACACACAGGAGAGAGAGAGAGAGACACCTGTCCTGGGGACAGGAAGAGAGAGAGACAACTGTCATGGGGACAGGAAGAGAGAGAGACAACTGTCATGGGGACAGGAAGAGAGAGAGACAACTGTCATGGGGACAGGAAGAGAGAGAGACAACTGTCATGGGGACAGGAAGAGAGAGAGACAGATCTGTCCTGGGAACAAGTAGAGAGAGAGAAAAACACCTGTTATGGGGGACATGAGAGAGACAAACAGGAAAACCTTCATCTTCATCAGTTACATCTGACAGGAAAACCTTCATCTTCATCAGTTACACCTGAAAGGAAAACCTTCATCTTCATCTTCATCCGTTACACCTGACAGGAAAACCTTCATCGTCATCTTTCATCACTAACACCTGACAGGGAAACAACACCTGGGCAGAGAACCTGGCAGAGAATAACAGGAGGAGCAACCCGGGCACAGAACGTGGAGGAGAACGACAGGAGGAGCGACCTGGGCGGAGAACCTGGCGGAGAACAACAGGAGGGGCCACCCGGGGCAGAACCTGGAGGAGAACTGGAAGAGAACGACAGGAGGAGCCACCTCGGGGCAGAACTTAGAGGAGAACCTGGAGGAAACGACAGGAGAGCCACCTCGGGGCAGAACTTGGAGGAGAACCTGGAGGAGAACGACAGGAGGAGCCACTTCGGGGCAGAACTTGGAGGAGAACCTGGAGGAGAACGATAGGCGGAGCGACCTGGTCACAGAACGTGGAGGAGAACCTGGAGGAGAACGACTGGAGCAGCAACCTGGGCACAGAACGTGGAGGAGAACCTGGAGGAGAACGACAGGAGGGGCGACCTGGGAACAGAACTTGGAGAACCTGGAGGAGAACGACAGGAGCAGCAACCTGGGCACAGAACGTGGAGGAGAACCAGGAAGAGAACGACAGGAGGGGCCACCTCGGGGCAGAACTTGGAGAAGATCCTGGAAGAGAACGACAGGAGGAGCGACCTGGGCGGAGAACCTGGCGGAGAACAACAGGAGGAGCAACCTGGGCGCAGAAGGTGGAGTAGAACCTGTAGGAGAACGACAAGAGGAGCCACCTGGGCGCAGAAGGTGGAGGAGAACCTGGAGAGAACGACAGGAGGAGCCACCTGGGGGCAGAACTTGAGGAGAACCTGGAGGAGAACGACAGGAGGAGCGACCTCGGGGAAGAACTTGGAGAAGAACCTGGAGGAGAACGACAGGAGGAGCAACCTTGGCACAGAACGTGGAGGAGAACCTGGAGGAGAACGACAGGAGGGGCCACCTGGGCGAAGAACTTGGAGAACCTGGAGGAGAACGACTGGAGCAGAAACCTGGCACAGAACGTGGAGGAGAACCAGGAAGAGAACGACAGGAGGGGCCACCTCGGGGCAGAACTTGGAGGAGATCCTGGAGGAGAACGACAGGAGGAGCGACCTGGGCGGAGACCTGGCGGAGAACAAACAGGAGGGGGCAACCTGGGCACAGAAGATGGAGGAGAACCTGGAAGAGAACGACAGGAGGAGCGACCTGGTCACAAAACGTGGAGGAGAACCCGGAGGAGAACGACTGGAGCAGCAACCTGGGCACAGAACGTGGAGGAGAACCTGGAGGAGACGACAGGAGGGGCGACCTGGCCGGAGAACCTGGCGGAGAACAACAGGAGGGGCAACCTGGGCACAGAACTTGGAAGAGAACCTGGAGGAGAACGACAGGAGGAGCAACCTGGGCGCAGAACGTGGAGGAGAACCTGGAGGAGAACGACAGGAGGAGCCACCTGGGGGCAGAACTTGGAGGAGAACCTGGAGGAGAACGACAGGAGGAGCAACCTGGTCACAGAAGGTGGAGGAGAACCTGGAGGAGAACGACAGGAGGAGCGACCTGGGCGAAGAACGTGGAGGAGAACGACAGGAGGAGCAACCTGGGCGCAGAAGGTGGAGGAGAACCTGGAGGAGAAGGACAGGAGGGAGCCACCTCGGAGCAGAACTTGGAGGAGAACCTGGACGAGAACGACAGGAGGAGCGACCTGGTCACAGAAGGTGGAGGAGAACCTGGAGGAGAACGACAGGAGGAGCCACCTCGGGGCAGAACTTGGAGGAGAACCTGGAGGTGAACGACAGGAGGAGCAACCTGGGCGCAGAAGGTGGGAGGAGAACCTGGAGGAGAACGACAGGAGGAGGCCACCTGGGGGCAGAACTTGGAGGAGAACCTGGAGGAGAACGACAGGAGGAGCCACCTCGGGGCAGAACTTGGAGGAGAACCTGGAGGAGAACGACAGGAGGAGCGACCTGGGCACAGAAGGTGGAGGAGAACCTGGAGGAGAACGACAGGAGGGGCCGACCTGGGCGGAGAACTTGGAGAACCTGGAGGAGAACGACTGGAGCAGCAACCTGGGCACAGAAGGTGGAGGAGAACCTGGAGGAGAACGACAGGAGGAGCGACCTGGGCACAGAACTTGGAAGAGAACCTGGAGGAGAAGGACAGGAGGGGCGACCTGGGCGGAGAACTTGGAGAACCTGGAGGAGAATGACAGGAGGGGCGACCTGGGCACAGAATTTGGAGGAGAACCAGGAAGAGAACAACAGGAGGGGCCACCTCGGGGAAGAAATTGGAGGAGATCCTGGAGAAAGAACGACAGGAGGAGCGACCTGGCCGGAGAACCTGGCGGAGAACAACAGGAGGAGCCACCTGGGCGCAGAACGTGGAGGAGAACCTGTAGGAGAACGACAGGAAGAGAAACCTGGGCGCAGAAGGTGGAGGAGAACCTGGAGGAGAACGACAGGAGGAGCCACCTCGGGGCAGAACTTGGAGGAGAACCTGGAGGAGAACGACAGGAGGAGCAACCTGGTCACAGAAGGTGGAGGAGAACCTGGAGGAGAACGACAGGAGGAGCGACCTGGGCACAGAACTTGGAAGAGAACCTGGAGGAGAACGACAGGAGGAGCTACCTGGGCGCAGAAGGTGGAGGAGAACCTGGAGGAGAACTACAGGAGGAGCAACCTGGGCGCAGAAGGTGGAGGAGAACCTGGAGGAGAACGACAGGAGGAGCCACCTCGGGGAAGAACTTGGAGGAGAACCTGGAGGAGAACGACAGGAGGAGCGACCTGGTCACAGAAGGTGGAGGAGAACTGGAGGAGAACGACAGGAGGAGCGACCTGGGCACAGAACATGAAGGAGAACCTGGAGGAGAACGACAGGAGGGGCGACCTGGGCGGAGAACTTGGAGAACCTGGAGGAGAACGACTGGAGCAGCAACCTGGGCACAGAACGTGGAGGAGAACCAGGAAGAGAACGACAGGAGGGGCCACCTCGGGGCAGAACTTGGAGGAGATCCTGGAGGAGAACGACAGGAGGAGCGACCTGGGCGGAGAACCTGGCGGAGAAAAAAAGGAGGGGCCACCTTGGCACAGAACTTGGAAGAGAACCTGGAGGAGAACGACAGGAGGAGCAACCTGGGCACAGAACGTGGAGGAAAACCTGGAGGAGAACGACAGGAGGAGCAACCTGGGCGCAGAAGGTGGAGGAGAACCTGGAGGAGAACGACAGGAGGAGCGACCTGGTCACAGAACGTGGAGGAGAACCTGGAGGAGAACGACTGGAGCAGCAACCTGGGCACAGAACGTGGAGGAGAACCTGGAGGAGAACGACAGGAGGGGCGACCTGGGCACAGAACTTGGAGAACCTGGAGGAGAACGACTGGAGCAGCAACCTGGGCATAGAACGTGGAGGAGATCCTGGAGAAGAACGACAGGAGGGCCACCTGGGCGGAGAACTTGGAGAACCTGGAGGAGAACGACTGGAGCAGCAACCTGGGCGGAGAACCTGGCGGGGAACAACAGGAGGGGCAACCTGGGCGCAGAAGGTGGAGGAGAACCTGGAGGAGAACGACAGGAGGAGCCACCTGGGCGCAGAACGTGGAGGAGAACCTGGAGGAGAACGACAGGAGGAGCAACCTGGGCGCAGAAGGTGGAGGAGAACCTGGAGGAGAACGACAGGAGGAGCAACCTGGGCGCAGAAGGTGGAGGAGAACCTGGAGGAGAACGACAGGAGGAGCCACCTGGGGGAAGAACTTGGAGGAGAACCTGGAGGAGAACGACAGGAGGAGCCACCTCGGGGCAGAACTTGGAGGAGAACCTGGAGGAGAAACAACAGGAGGAGCGACCTGGTCACAGAACGTGGAGGAGAACCTGGAGGAGAACGACAGGAGGAGGCGACCTGTTCACAAAACGTGGAGGAGAACCTGGAGGAGAACGACTGGAGCAGCAACCTGGACACAGAACGTGGAGGAGAACCTGGAGGAGAACGACAGGAGGGACGACCTGGGCACAGAACGTGGAGGAGATCCTGGAGAGAACGACAGGAGGGGCCACCTGGGCGAAGAACTTGGAGAACCTGGAGGAGAACGACTGGAGCAGAAACCTGGGAACAGAACGTGGAGGAGAACCTGGAGGAGAACGACAGGAGGGGCGACCTGGGCACAGAACTTGGAGGAGAACCAGGAAGAGAACAACAAGAGGAGCCACCTCGGGGCAGAACTTGGATGAGAACCTGGAGGAGAACGAAAGGAGGAGCGACCTGGTCACAAAACGTGGAGGAGAACCTGGAGGAGAACGACTGGAGCAGCAACCTGGGAACAGAACGTGGAGGAGAACCTGGAGGAGAACGAAAGGAGGAGCGACCTGGTCACAAAACGTGGAGGAGAACCTGGAGGAGAACGACTGGAGCAGCAACCTGGGCACAGAACTTGGAGGAGAACCAGGAAGAGAACAACAGGAGGGGCCACCTCGGGGCAGAACTTGGAGGAGATCCTGGAGGAGAACGACAGGAGGAGCGACTTGGGCGGAGAACCTGGCGGAGAACAACAGGAGGGGCAACCTGGGCACAGAACTTGGAAGAGAACCTGGAGGGGAACAACAGGAGGAGCAACCTGGGCGCAGAACGTGGAGGAGAACCTGGAGGACAACGAAAGGAAGAGCAACCTGGGCGCAGAAGGTGGAGGAGAACCTGGAGGAGAACGACAGGAGGAGCCACCTGGGGGCAGAACTTGGAGGAGAACCTGGAGGAGAACGACAGGAGGAGCAACCTGGGCGAAGAAGGTGGAGGAGAACCTGGAGGAGAACGACAGGAGGAGCGATCTGGGCACAGAACTTGGAAGAGAACCTGGAGGAGAACGACAGGAGGAGCAACCTGGGCGAAGAACGTGGAGGAGAACCTGGAGGGGAACGACAGGAGGAGCAACATGGGCGCAGAAGGTGGAGGAGAACCTGGAGGAGAACGAAAGGAGGAGCAACCTGGGGGCAGAACTTGGAGGAGAACCTGGAGGAGAATGACATGAGGAGCAACCTGGGCGCAGAAGGTGGAGGAGAACCTGGAGGAGAACGACAGGAGGAGCCACCTCGGGGCAGAACTTGGAGGAGAACCTGGAGGAGAACAACAGGAGGAGCGACCTGGTCACAGAACGTGGAGGAGAACCTGGAGGAGAACGACAGGAGGGGCGACCTGGGCGGAGAACTTGGAGAACCTGGAGGAGAACGACTGGAGCAGCAACCTGGGCGCAGAAGGTGGAGGAGAACCTGGAGGAGAATGACAGGAGGAGCGACCTGGTCACAGAACGTGGAGGAGAACCTGGAGGAGAACGACTGGAGCAGCAACCTGGGCACAAAACGTGGAGGAGAACCTGGAGGAGAACGACTGGAGCAGCAACCTGGGCACAGAACGTGGAGGAGAACCAGGAAGAGAACGACAGGAGGAGCAACCTGGGTGCAGAAGGTGGAGGAGAACCTGGAGGAGAACGACAGAAGGAGCCACCTGGGGGCAGAACTTGGAGGAGAACCTGGAGGAGAACGACAGGAGGAGCGACCTGGGAACAGAACTTGGAAGAGAATCTGGAGGAGAACGACAGGAGGAGCGACCTGGT
Organism: Amphiprion percula; assembly: GCA_003047355.2. Classification (NCBI taxonomy): domain Eukaryota; kingdom Metazoa; phylum Chordata; class Actinopteri; family Pomacentridae; genus Amphiprion; species Amphiprion percula. The sequence goes on from PYAM01000087.1 coordinate 17,528, forward strand.
CACAGAACGTGGAGGAGAACCAGGAAGAGAACGACAGGAGGGGCCCACCTCGGGGCAGAAGGTGGAGGAGAACCTGGAGGAGAACGACAGGAGGAACAACCTGGGCGCAGAAGGTGGAGGAGAACCTGGAGGAGAATGACAGGAGGAGCGACCTGGTCACAGAACGTGGAGGAGAACCTGGAGGAGAACGACTGGAGCAGCAACCTGGGCACAGAACGTGGGAGGAGAACCAGGAAGAGAATGACAGGAGGAGCAACCTGGGTGCAGAAGGTGGAGGAGAACCTGGAGGAGAACGACAGAAGGAGCGACCTGGTCACAGAACGTGGAGGAGAACCTGGAGGAGAACGACTGGAGCAGCAACCTGGGCGCAGAACGTGGAGGAGAACCTGGAGGAGAACGACAGGAGGAGCGACCTGGTCACAGAACGTGGAGGAGAACCTGGAGGAGAACGACTGGAGCAGCAACCTGGGCACAGAACGTGGAGGAGAACCTGGAGGAGAACGACAGGAGGGGCCACCTGGGCACAGAATGTGGAGGAGAACCAGGAAGAGAACGACAGGAGGGGCAACCTCGGGGCAGAACTTGGAGGAGATCCTGCAGGAGAACGACAGGAGGAGCAACCTGGGCACAGAACTTGGAGGAGAACCTGGAGGAGAACGACAGGAGGAGCAACCTGGGCGCAGAAGGTGGAGGAGAACCTGGAGGAGAACGACAGGAGGAGCCACCTGGGGGCAGAACTTTGGAGGAGAACCTGGAGGAGAACGACAGGAGGAGCGACCTGGTCACAGAAGGTGGAGGAGAACCTGGAGGAGAACGACAGGAGGAGCGACCTGGGCACAGAACGTGGAGGAGATCCTGGAGTAGAACGACAGGAGGGGCCACCTGGGCGGAGAACTTGGAGAACCTGGAGAAGAACGACAGGAGGAGCGACCTGGGTGGAGAACGTGGAGGAGAACATGGAGAAGAACCTGGAGGAGAACGAAAGGAGGAGCAACCTGGGCACACCTGGGCGGAGAACTTGGAGAACCTGGAGGAGAACGACAGGAGGAGCGACCTGGGCACAGAACGTGGAGGAGAACCTGGAGGAGAACGACAGGAGGAGCGACCTGGGGCACAGAACGTGGAGGAGAACCTGGAGGAGAACGACAGGAGGGGCGACCTGGGCACAGAACGTGGAGGAGACCTGGAGGAGAACGACAGGAGGAGCGACCTGGGCACAGAACGTGGAGGAGATCCTGGAGGAGAACGACAGGAGGGGCGACCTGGGCACAGAACGTGGAGGAGAACCTGGAGGAGAACGACAGGAGGGGCCACCTGGGCGGAGAACTTGGAGAACCTGGAGGAGAACGACAGGAGCAGAAACCTGGGCACAGAACGTGGAGGAGAACTGGAGGAGAACGACAGGAGGGGCGACCTGGGCGGAGAACTTGGAGAACCTGGAGGAGAACGACTGGAGCAGGCAACCTGGGCACAGAACGTGGAGGAGAACCAGGAAGAGAACGACAGGAGGGCCACCTCGGGGCAGAACGTGGAGGAGAACCTGGAGGGAGAACGACTGGAGCAGAAACCTGGGCACAGAACGTGGAGGAGAACCTGGAGGAGAACGACAGGAGGGGCGACCTGGGCGGAGAACTTGGAGAACCTGGAGGAGAACGACTGGAGCAGCAACCTGGGCACAGAACGTGGAGGAGAACCAGGAAGACAACGACAGGAGGGGCCACCTCGGGGCAGAACTTGGAGGAGATCCTGGAGGAGAACGACAGGAGGAGCGACCTGGGCGGAGAACCTGGCGGAGAACAACAGAAGGGGCCACCTTGGCACAGAACTTGGAAGAGAACCTGGAGGAGAACGACAGGAGGAGCAACCTGGGCGCAGAACGTGGAGAAAACCTGGAGGAGAACGACAGGAGGAGCAACCTGGGCGCAGAACGTGGAGGAGAACCTGGAGGAGAACGACAGGAGGAGCCACCTCGGGGCAGAACTTGGAGGAGAACCTGGAGGAGAACGACAGGAGGAGCGACCTGGTACAGAACGTGGAGGAGAACCTGGAGGAGAACGACAGGAGGGGCGACCTGGGCACAGAAAGTGGAGGAGAACCAGGAAGAGAACGACAGGAGGGGCCACCTCGGGCAGAACTTGGAGGACATCCTGGAGGAGCGACCTGGGCGGAGAACTTGGCGGAGAACAACAGGAGGGGCAACCGGGGCACAGAACTTGGAAGAGAACCTGGAGGAGAACGACAGGAGGAGCAACCTGGGCGCAGAACGTGGAGGAGAACCTGGAGGAGAACGACAGGAGGAGCCACCTCGGGGCAGAACTTGGAGGAGAACCTGGAGGAGAACGACAGGAGGAGCGACCTGGTACAGAACTTGGAGGAGAACCTGGAGGAGAACGACAGGAGGGGCGACCTGGGCAAAGAACGTGGAGGAGAACCAGGAAGAGAACGACAGGAGGGGCCACCTCGGGGCAGAACTTGGAGGAGAACCTGGAGGAGAACGAAAGGAGGAGCGACCTGGGTACACCTGGGCGGAGAACTTGGAGAACCTGGCGGAGAAACACAGGAGGGGCAACCGGGGCACAGAACTTGGAAGAGACCCTGGAGGAGAACGACAGGAGGAGCAACCTGGGCGCAGAACGTGGAGGAGAACCTGGAGGAGAACGACAGGAGGAGCAAGCTGGGCGCAGAAGGTGGAGGAGAACCTGGAGGAGAACGACAGGAGGAGCCACCTGGAGGCAGAACTTGGAAGAGAACCTGGAGGAGAACGACAGGAGGAGCAACCTGGACGCAGAACGTGGAGGAGAACCTGGAGGAGAACGACAGGAGGAGCAACCTGGGCGCAGAAGGTGGAGGAGAACCTGGAGGAGAACGACAGGAGGAGCCACCTGGGGGCAGAACTTGGAGGAGAACCTGGAGGAGAACGAAAGGAGGAGCGACCTGGGTACACCTGGGCGGAGAACTTGGAGAACCTGGAGGAGAACGACAGGAGGAGCGACCTGGGCGCAGAACATGGAGGAGAACCTGGAGGAGAACGACTGGAGCAGCAACCTGGGATCAGAACGTGGAGGAGAACCAGGAAGAGAACGACAGGAGGGGCCACCTTGGCACAGAACTTAGAAGAGAACCTGGAGGAGAACGACAGGAGGAGCAACCTGGGCGCAGAACGTGGAGGAGAACCTGGAGGAGAACGACAGGAGGAGCAACCTGGGCGCAGAAGGTGGAGGAGAACCTGGAGGAGAACGACAGGAGGAGCCACCTGGGGGCAGAACTTGGAGGAGAACCTGGAGGAGAACGACAGGAGGAGCCACCTCGGGGCAGAATTTGGAGGAGATCCTGGAGGAGAACGACAGGAGGAGCGACCTGGGCGGAGAACCTGGCGGAGAACAACAGGAGGGGCAACCTGGGCACAGACCTTGGAAGAGAACCTGGAGGAGAACGACAGGAGGAGCAACCTGGGCGCAGAACGTGGAGGAGAACCTGGAGGAGAACGACAGGAGGAGCAACCTGGGCGCAGAAGGTGGAGGAGAACCTGGAGGAGAACAACAGGAGGAGTCACCTAGGGCAGAACTTGGAGGAGAACCTGGAGGAGAACGACAGGAGGAGCGACCTGGGCGCAGAACGTGGAGGAGAACCTGGAGGAGAACGACTGGAGCAGCAACCTGGGCACAGAACCTGGAGGAGAACGACAGGAGGAGCGACCTGGGCGCAGAACGTGGAGGAGAACCTGGAGGAGAACGACTGGAGCAGCAACCTGGGCACAGAACCTGGAGGAGAACGACAGGAGGGGCGACCTGGGCGGAGAACTTGGAGACCCTGGAGGAGAACGACTGGAGCAGCAACCTGGGCACAGAACGTGGAGGAGAACCTGGAGGAGAACGAAAGGAGGAGCCACCTGGGGGAAGAACTTGGAGGAGAACCTGGAGGAGAACGACAGGAGGAGCCACCTCGGGGCAGAACTTGGAGGAGAACCTGGAGGAGAACGACAGGAGGAGCCACCTCGGGGCAGAACTTGGAGGAGAACGACAGGAGGAGAAACCTGGGCGCAGAAGGTGGAGGAGAACCTGGAGGAGAACGACAGGAGGGGCCACTTGGGCGGAGAACTTGGAGAACCTGGAGGAGAACGACAGGAGCAGCAACCTGGGCACAGAACGTGGAGGAGAACCAGGAAGAGAACGACAGGAGGGGCCACCTCGGGGAAGAACTTGGAGGAGATCCTGGAGGAGAACGACAGGAGGAGCGACCTGGGCGGAGAACCTGGCGGAGAACAACAGGAGGGGCCACCTTGGCACAGAACTTGGAAGAGAACCTGGAGGAGAACGACAGGAGGAGCAACCTGGGCGCAGAAGGTGGAGGAGAACCTGGAGGAGAACGACAGGAGGAGCCACCTCGGGGTAGAACTTGGAGGAGAACCTGGAGGAGAACGACAGGAGGAGCGACCTGGTCACAGAACATGGAGGAGAACCTGGAGGAGAACGACAGGAGGAGCCACCTGGGGGCAGAACTTGGAGGAGAACCTGGAGGAGAACGACAGGAGGAGCCACCTCGGGGCAGAACTTGGAGGAGAACCTGGAGGAGAACGACAGGAGGAGCCACCTCGGGGCAGAACTTGGAGGAGAACCTGGCGGAGAACAACAGGAGGGGCCACCTTGGCACAGAACTTGGAAGAGAACCTGGAGGAGAACGACAGGAGGAGCAACCTGGGCGCAGAAGGTGGAGGAGAACCTGGAGGAGAACGACAGGTGGAGCCACCTCGGGGCAGAACTTGGAGGAGAACCTGGAGGAGAACGACAGGAGGAGCGACCTGGTCACAGAACGTGGAGGAGAACCTGGAGGAGAACGACTGGAGCAGCAACCTGGCACAGAACGTGGAGGAGAACCTGGAGGAGAACGACAGGAGGGGCGACCTCGGCACAGAACGTGGAGGAGAAACCTGGAGGAGAACGACAGGAGGGCGACCTGGGCACAGAACTTGGAGAACCTGGAGGAGAACGACTGGAGCAGCAACCTGGGCACAGAACGTGGAGGAGAACCTGGAGGAGAACGACAGGAGGAGCCAGCTCGGGGCAGAACTTGGAGGAGAACTTGGAGGAGAACGACAGGAGGGGCGACCTGGGCGGAGAACCTGGCGGAGAACAACAGGAGGGGCAACCGGGGCAAGGAACTTGGAAGAGAACCTGGAGGAGAACGACAGGAGGAGCAACCTGGGCGCAGAACGTGGAGGAGAACCTGGAGGAGAACGACAGGAGGAGCAAGCTGGGCGCAGAAGGTGGAGGAGAACCTGGAGGAGAACGACAGGAGGAGCCAATTCGGGGCAGAACTTGGAGGAGAACTTGGAGGAGAACGACAGGAGGAGCGACCTGGTACAGAACGTGGAGGAGAACCTGGAGGAGAACGAAAGGAGGGGCGACCTGGGCACAGAACGTGGAGGAGAACCAGGAAGAGAACGACAGGAGGGGCCACCTCGGGGCAGAACTTGGAGGACATCCTGGAGGAGAACGACAGGAGGAGCGACCTGGGCGGAGAACCTGGCGGAGAACAACAGGAGGGGCAACCTGGGCGCAGAACGTGGAGGAGAACCTGGAGGAGAACGACAGAAGGAGCCACCTGGAGGCAGAACTTGGAGGGGATCCTGGAGGAGAACGACAGGAGGAGCGACCTGGGTGGAGAACGTGGAGGAGAACGAAAGGAGGAGCGACCTGGGTACACCTGGGCGGAGAACTTGGAGAACCTGGAGGAGAACGACAGGAGGAGCGACCTGGGCGCAGAACATGGAGGAGAACCTAGAGGAGAACGACTGGAGCAGCAACCTGGGCACAGAACGTGGAGGAGAACCTGGAGGAGAACGACTGGAGCAGCAACCTGGGCACAGAACGTGGAGGAGAACCTGGAGGAGAACGACAGGAGGGGCGACCTGGGCACAGAACTTGGAGAACCTGGAGAACGACTGGAGCAGCAACCTGGGCACAGAACGTGGAGGAGAACCTGGAGGAGAACGACAGGAGGAGCCACCAGGGGGCAGAACTTGGAGGAGAACCTGGAGGAGAACGACAGGAGGAGCAACCTGGGCGAAGAAGGTGGAGGAGAACCTGGAGGAGAACGACAGGAGGAGCGACCTGGGCACAGAACTTGGAAGAGAACCTGGAGAAGAACGACAGGAGGAGCAACCTGGGCGAAGAACGTGGAGGAGAACCTGGAGGGGAACGACAGGAGGAGCAACATGGGCGCAGAAGGTGGAGGAGAACCTGGAAGAGAACGACAGGAGGAGCCACCTGGGGGCAGAACTTGGAGGAGAACGTGGAGGAGAACGACAGGAGGAGCCACCTGGGCGCAGAAGGTGGAGGAGAACCTGGAGGAGAACGACAGGAGGAGCAACCTGGGCGCAGAAGGTGGAGGAGAACGTGGAGGAGAACGACAGGAGGAGCCACCTCGTGGAAGGAACTTGGAGGAGAACCTGGAGGAGAACAACAGGAGGAGCGACCTGGTCACAGAACGTGGAGGAGAACCTGGAGGAGAACGACAGGAGGGGCCACCTCGGGGCAGAAGGTGGAGGAGAACCTGGAGGAGAACGACAGGAGGGGCGACCTGGGCGGAGAACTTGGAGAACCTGGAGGAGAACGACAGGAGCAGCAACCTGGGCGCAGAAGGTGGAGGAGAACCTGGAGGAGAATGACAGGAGGAGCGACCTGGTCACAGAACGTGGAGGAGAACCTGGAGGAGAACGACTGGAGCAGCAACCTGGGCACAAAACGTGGAGGAGAACCTGGAGGAGAACGACTGGAGCAGCAACCTGGGCACAGAACGTGGAGGAGAACCAGGAAGAGAACGACAGGAGGGGCCACCTCGGGGCAGAACTTGGAGGAGATCCTGGAGGAGAACGACAGGAGGAGCAACCTGGGTGCAGAAGGTGGAGGAGAACCTGGAGGAGAACGACAGAAGGAGCCACCTGGGGGCAGAACTTGGAGGAGAACCTGGAGGAGAACGACAGGAGGAGCGACCTGGGAACAGAACTTGGAAGAGAATCTGGAGGAGAACGACAGGAGGAGCAACCTGGGCGCAGAACGTGGAGGAGAACCTGGAGGAGAACGACAGGAGGAGCAACCTGGGCGCAGAAGGTGGAGGAGAACCTGGAGGAGAACGACAGGAGGAGCCACCTGGGGGCAGAACTTGGAGGAGAACCTGGAGGAGAACGACAGGAGGAGCGACCTGGTCACAGAAGGTGGAGGAGAACCTGGAGGAGAACGACAGGAGGAGCGACCTGGGCACAGAACTTGGAAGAGAACCTGGAGGAGAACGACAGGAGGAGCGACCTGGTCACAGAACGTGGAGGAGAACCTGGAGGAGAACGACTGGAGGGGCCACCTGGGCACAGAATGTGGAGGAGAACCAGGAAGAGAACGACAGGAGGGGCAACCTCGGGGCAGAACTTGGAGGAGATCCTGCAGGAGAACGACAGGAGGAGCAACCTGGGCACAGAACTTGGAGGAGAACCTGGAGGAGAACGACAGGAGGAGCAACCTGGACGCAGAAGGTGGAGGAGAACCTGGAGGAGAACGACAGGAGGAGCAACCTGGGAACAGAACTTGGAAGAGAATCTGGAGGAGAACGACAGGAGGAGCAACCTGGGCGCAGAACGTGGAGGAGAACCTGGAGGAGAACGACAGGAGGAGCAACCTGGGCGCAGAAGGTGGAGGAGAACCTGGAGGAGAACGACAGGAGGAGCCACCTGGGGGCAGAACTTGGAGGAGAACCTGGAGGAGAACGACAGGAGGAGCGACCTGGTCACAGAAGGTGGAGGAGAACCTGGAGGAGAACGACTGGAGCAGAAACCTGGGCACAGAACGTGGAGGAGAACCTGGAGGAGAACGACAGGAGGAGCGACCTGGGCACAGAACGTGGAGGAGATCCTGGAGTAGAACGACAGGAGGGGCCACCTGGGCGGAGAACTTGGAGAACCTGGAGAAGAACGACAGGAGGAGCGACCTGGGCGGAGAACGTGGAGGAGAACATGGAGAAGAACCTGGAGGAGAACGAAAGGAGGAGCAACCTGGGCACACCTGGGCGGAGAACTTGGAGAACCTGGAGGAGAACGACAGGAGGAGCGACCTGGGCACAGAACGTGGAGGAGAACCTGGAGGAGAACGACAGGAGCAGCAACCTGGGCACAGAACGTGGAGGAGAACCTGGAGGAGAACGACAGGAGGGGCGACCTGGGCGGAGAACTTTGAGAACCTGGAGGAGAACGACTGGAGCAGAAACCTGGGCACAGAACGTGGAGGAGAACCTGGAGGAGAACGACAGGAGGGGCGACCTGGGCGGAGAACTTGGAGAACCTGGAGGAGAACGACAGGAGCAGCAACCTGGGCACAGAACGTGGAGGAGAACCGGGAAGAGAACGACAGGAGGGGCCACCTCGGGGCAGAACGTGGAGGAGAACCTGGAGGAGAACGACTGGAGCAGAAACCTGGGCACAGAACGCGGAGGAGAACCTGGAGGAGAACGACAGGAGGGGCGACCTGGGCGGAGAAGGTGGAGGAGAACCTGGAGGAGAACGACAGGAGGAGCCACCTGGGGGCAGAACTTGGAGGAGAACCTGGAGGAGAACGACAGGAGGAGCGACCTGGTCACAGAACTTGGAAGAGAACCTGGAGGAGAACGACAGGAGGAGCGACCTGGTCACAGAACGTGGAGGAGAACCTGGAGGAGAACGACTGGAGCAGCAACCTGGGCACAGAACGTGGAGGAGAACCTGGAGGAGAACGACAGGAGGGCCACCTGGGCACAGAATGTGGAGGAGAACCAGGAAGAGAACGACAGGAGGGGCAACCTCGGGGCAGAACTTGGAGGAGATCCTGCAGGAGAACGACAGGAGGAGCAACCTGGGCACAGAACTTGGAGGAGAACCTGGAGGAGAACGACAGGAGGAGCAACCTGGATGCAGAAGGTGGAGGAGAACCTGGAGGAGAACGACAGGAGGAGCGACCTGGGCACAGAACGTGGAGGAGATCCTGGAGTAGAACGACAGGAGGGGCCACCTGGGCGGAGAACTTGGAGAACCTGGAGAAGAACGACAGGAGGAGCGACCTGGGCGGAGAACGTGGAGGAGAACATGGAGAAGAACCTGGAGGAGAACGAAAGGAGGAGCAACCTGGGCACACCTGGGCGGAGAACTTGGAGAACCTGGAGGAGAACGACAGGAGGAGCGACCTGGGCACAGAACGTGGAGGAGAACCTGGAGGAGAACGACAGGAGGAGCGACCTGGGCACAGAACGTGGAGGAGATCCTGGAGGAGAACGACAGGAGGGGCGACCTGGGCGGAGAACTTGGAGAACCTGGAGGAGAACGACAGGAGCAGCAACCTGGGCACAGAACGTGGAGGAGAACCTGGAGGAGAACGACAGGAGGGGCGACCTGGGCGGAGAACTTTGAGAACCTGGAGGAGAACGACTGGAGCAGAAACCTGGGATCAGAACGTGGAGGAGAACCTGGAGGAGAACGACAGGAGGGGCGACCTGGGCGGAGAACTTGGAGAACCTGGAGGAGAACGACAGGAGCAGCAACCTGGGCACAGAACGTGGAGGAGAACCGGGAAGAGAACGACAGGAGGGGCCACCTCGGGGCAGAACGTGGAGGAGAACCTGGAGGAGAACGACTGGAGCAGAAACCTGGGCACAGAACGCGGAGGAGAACCTGGAGGAGAACGACAGGAGGGGCGACCTGGGCGGAGAACTTGGAGAACCTGGAGGAGAATGACAGGAGGAGCCACCTGGGGGCAGAACTTGGAGGAGAACCTGGAGGAGAACATGGAGGAGAACGAAAGGAGGAGCGACCTGGGTACACCTGGGCGGAGAACTTGGAGAACCTGGAGGAGAACGACAGGAGGAGCGACCTGGGCGCAGAACATGGAGGAGAACCTGGAGGAGAACGACTGGAGCAGCAACCTGGGATCAGAACGTGGAGGAGAACCAGGAAGAGAACGACAGGAGGGGCCACCTTGGCACAGAACTTGGAAGAGAACCTGGAGGAGAACGACAGGAGGAGCAACCTGGGCGCAGAACGTGGAGGAGAACCTGGAGGAGAACGACAGGAGGAGCGACCTGGGCACAGAACTTGGAAGAGAACCTGGAGGAGAACGACAGGAGGAGCGACCTGGTCACAGAACGTGGAGGAGAACCTGGAGGAGAACGACTGGAGCAGCAACCTGGGCACAGAACGTGGAGGAGAACCTGGAGGAGAACGACAGGAGGGGCCACCTGGGCACAGAATGTGGAGGAGAACCAGGAAGAGAACGACAGGAGGGGCAACCTCGGGGCAGAACTTGGAGGAGATCCTGCAGGAGAACGACAGGAGGAGCAACCTGGGCACAGAACTTGGAGGAGAACCTGGAGGAGAACGACAGGAGGAGCAACCTGGACGCAGAAGGTGGAGGAGAACCTGGAGGAGAACGACAGGAGGAGCGACCTGGGCACAGAACGTGGAGGAGATCCTGGAGTAGAACGACAGGAGGGGCCACCTGGGCGGAGAACTTGGAGAACCTGGAGAAGAACGACAGGAGGAGCGACCTGGGCGGAGAACGTGGAGGAGAACATGGAGAAGAACCTGGAGGAGAACGAAGGAGGAGCAACCTGGGCACACCTGGGCGGAGAACTTGGAGAACCTGGAGGAGAACGACAGGAGGAGCGACCTGGGCACAGAACGTGGAGGAGAACCTGGAGGAGAACGACAGGAGGAGCGACCTGGGCACAGAACGTGGAGGAGATCCTGGAGGAGAACGACAGGAGGAGCGACCTGGGCGGAGAACTTGGAGAACCTGGAGGAGAACGACAGGAGCAGCAACCTGGGCACAGAACGTGGAGGAGAACCTGGAGGAGAACGACAGGAGGGGCGACCTGGGCGGAGAACTTTGAGAACCTGGAGGAGAACGACTGGAGCAGAAACCTGGGCACAGAACGTGGAGGAGAACCTGGAGGAGAACGACAGGAGGGGCGACCTGGGCGGAGAACTTGGAGAATCTGGAGGAGAACGACAGGAGCAGCAACCTGGGCACAGAACGTGGAGGAGAACCGGGAAGAGAACGACAGGAGGGGCCACCTCGGGGCAGAACGTGGAGGAGAACCTGGAGGAGAACGACTGGAGCAGAAACCTGGGCACAGAACGCGGAGGAGAACCTGGAGGAGAACGACAGGAGGGGCGACCTGGGCGGAGAACTTGGAGAACCTGGAGGAGAATGACAGGAGGAGCCACCTGGGGGCAGAACTTGGAGGAGAACCTGGAGGAGAACATGGAGGAGAACGAAAGGAGGAGCGACCTGGGTACACCTGGGCGGAGAACTTGGAGAACCTGGAGGAGAACGACAGGAGGAGCGACCTGGGCGCAGAACATGGAGGAGAACCTGGAGGAGAACGACTGGAGCAGCAACCTGGGATCAGAACGTGGAGGAGAACCAGGAAGAGAACGACAGGAGGGGCCACCTTGGCACAGAACTTGGAAGAGAACCTGGAGGAGAACGACAGCAGGAGCAACCTGGGCGCAGAACGTGGAGGAGAACCTGGAGGAGAACGACAGGATGAGCAACCTGGGCGCAGAAGGTGGAGGAGAACCTGGAGGAGAACGACAGGAGGAGCCACCTGGGGGCAGAACTTGGAGGAGAACCTGGAGGAGAACGACAGGAGAAGCAATCTGGGCGGAGAACCTGGCGGAGAACAACAGGAGGGGCAACCTGGGCACAGAACTTGGAAGAGAACCTGGAGGAGAACGACAGGAGGAGCAACCTGGGCGCAGAACGTGGAGGAGAACCTGGAGGAGAACGACAGGAGGAGCAAACGGGGCGCAGAAGGTGGAGGAGAACCTGGAGGAGAACGACAGGAGGAGCCACCTGGGGGCAGAACTTGGAGGAGAACCTGGAGGAGAACGACAGGAGGAGCGACCTGGTCACAGAAGGTGGAGGAGAACCTGGAGGAGAACGACAGGAGGAGCGACCTGGGCACAGAACGTGGAGGAGAACCTGGAGGAGAACGACTGGAGCAGCAACCTGGGAAAGGAACGTGGAGGAGAACCTGGAGGAGAACGACAGGAGGGGCGACCTGGGCGGAGAACTTGGAGAACCTGGAGGAGAACGACTGGAGCAGCATCCTGGGCACAGAACGTGGAGGAGAACCAGGAAGAGAACGACAGGAGGGGCCACCTCGGGGCAGAACTTGGAGGACATCCTGGAGGAGCGACCTGGGCGGAGAACTTGGCGGAGAACAACAGGAGGGGCAACCTGGGCGCAGAACGTGGAGGAGAACCTGGAGGAGAACGACAGGAGGAGCCACCTCGGGGCAGAACTTGGAGGAGAACCTGGAGGAGAACGACAGGAGGAGCAACCTGGGCGCAGAACGTGGAGGAGAACCTGGAGGAGAACGACAGGAGGAGCCACCTCGGGGCAGAACTTGGAGGAGAACCTGGAGGAGAACGACAGGAGGAGCGACCTGGTACAGAACGTGGAGGAGAACCTGGAGGAGAACGACAGGAGGGGCGACCTGGGCAAAGAACGTGGAGGAGAACCAGGAAGAGAACGACAGGAGGGGCCACCTCGGGGCAGAACTTGGAGGACATCCTGGAGGAGCGACCTGGGCGGAGAACCTGGCGGAGAAACACAGGAGGGGCAACCGGGGCACAGAACTTGGAGGAGAACCTGGAGGAGAACGACAGGAGGAGCAACCTGGGCGCAGAACGTGGAGGAGAACCTGGAGGAGAACGACAGGAGGAGCAAGCTGGGCGCAGAAGGTGGAGGAGAACCTGGAGGAGAACGACAGGAGGAGCCACCTGGAGGCAGAACTTGGAAGAGAACCTGGAGGAGAACGACAGGAGGAGCAACCTGGGCGCAGAACGTGGAGGAGAACCTGGAGGAGAACGACAGGAGGAGCAACCTGGGCGCAGAAGGTGGAGGAGAACCTGGAGGAGAACGACAGGAGGAGCCACCTGGGGGCAGAACTTGGAGGAGAACCTGGAGGAGAAACATGGAGGAGAACGAAGGAGGAGCGACCTGGGTACACCTGGGCGGAGAACTTGGAGAACCTGGAGGAGAACGACAGGAGGAGCGACCTGGGCGGCAGAACATGGAGGAGAACCTGGAGGAGAACGACTGGAGCAGCAACCTGGGATCAGAACGTGGGAGGAGAACCAGGAAGAGAACGACAGGAGGGGCCACCTTGGCACAGAACTTAGAAGAGAACCTGGAGGAGAACGACAGGAGGAGCAACCTGGGCGCAGAACGTGGAGGAGAACCTGGAGGAGAACGACAGGAGGAGCAACCTGGGCGCAGAAGGTGGAGGAGAACCTGGAGGAGAACGACAGGAGGAGCCACCTGGGGGCAGAACTTGGAGGAGAACCTGGAGGAGAATGACAGGAGGAGCCACCTCGGGGCAGAACTTGGAGGAGAACCTGGAGGAGAACGACTGGAGCAGCAACCTGGGCACAGAACGTGGAGGAGAACCTGGAGGAGAACGACAGGAGGGGCGACCTGGGCACAGAACTTGGAGAACCTGGAGAACGACTGGAGCAGCAACCTGGGCACAGAACGTGGAGCAGAACCAGGAAGAGAACGACAGGAGGGGCCACCTCGGGGCAGAACTTGGAGGAGATCCTGGAGGAGAACGACAGGAGGAGCGACCTGGGCGGAGAACCTGGCGGAGAACAACAGGAGGGGCAACCTGGGCACAGACCTTGGAAGAGAACCTGGAGGAGAACGACAGGAGGAGCAACCTGGGCGCAGAACGTGGAGGAGAACCTGGAGGATAACGACAGGAGGAGCAACCTGGGCGCAGAAGGTGGAGGAGAACCTGGAGGAGAACGACAGGAGGAGTCACCTAGGGGCAGAACTTGGAGGAGAACCTGGAGGAGAACGACAGGAGGAGGCGACCCTGGGCGCAGAACGTGGACGAGAACCTGGAGGAGAACGACTGGAGCAGCAACCTGGGCACAGAACCTGGAGGAGAACCTGGAGGAGAACGACAGGAGGGGCGACCTGGGCGGAGAACTTGGAGACCCTGGAGGAGAACGACTGGAGCAGCAACCTGGGCACAGAACGTGGAGGAGAACCTGGAGGAGAACGAAAGGAGGAGCCACCTGGGGGAAGAACTTGGAGGAGAACCTGGAGGAGAACGACAGGAGGAGCCACCTCGGGGCAGAACTTGGAGGAGAACCTGGAGGAGAACGACAGGAGGAGCCACCTCGGGGCAGAACTTGGAGGAGAACGACAGGAGGAGAAACCTGGGCGCAGAAGGTGGAGGAGAACCTGGAGGAGAACGACAGGAGGGGCCACTTGGGCGGAGAACTTGGAGAACCTGGAGGAGAACGACAGGAGCAGCAACCTGGGCACAGAACGTGGAGGAGAACCAGGAAGAGAACGACAGGAGGGGCCACCTCGGGAAGAACTTGGAGGAGATCCTGGAGGAGAACGACAGGAGGAGCGACCTGGGCGGAGAACCTGGCGGAGAACAACAGGAGGGGCCACCTGGGGGCAGAACTTGGAGGAGAACCTGGAGGAGAACGACAGGAGGAGCAACCTGGGCGCAGAAGGTGGAGGAGAACCTGGAGGAGAACGACAGGAGGAGCCACCTCGGGGTAGAACTTGGAGGAGAACCTGGAGGAGAACGACAGGAGGAGCGACCTGGTCACAGAACGTGGAGGAGAACCTGGAGGAGAACGACAGGAGGAGCCACCTGGGGGAGGAACTTGGAGGAGAACCTGGAGGAGAACGACAGGAGGAGCCACCTCGGGGCAGAACTTGGAGGAGAACCTGGAGGAGAACGACAGGAGGAGCCACCTCGGGGCAGAACTTGGAGGAGAACCTGGCGGAGAACAACAGGAGGGGCCACCTTGGCACAGAACTTGGAAGAGAACCTGGAGGAGAACGACAGGAGGAGCAACCTGGGCGCAGAAAGTGGAGGAGAACGACAGGAATAGCAACCTGGGCGCAGAAGGTGGAGGAGAACCTGGAGGAGAACGACAGGAGGAGCCACCTCGGGGCAGAACTTGGAGGAGAACCTGGAGGAGAACGACAGGAGGAGCGACCTGGTCACAGAACGTGGAGGAGAACCTGGAGGAGAACGACTGGAGCAGCAACCTGGGCACAGAACGTGGAGGAGAACCTGGAGGAGAACGACTGGAGCAGCAACCTGGGCACAGAACGTGGAGGAGAACCTGGAGGAGAACGACAGGAGGAGCCACCTCGGGGCAGAACTTGGAGGAGAACTTGGAGGAGAACGACAGGAGGAGCGACCTGGGCGGAGAACCTGGCGGAGAACAACAGGAGGGGCAACCGGGGCACAGAACTTGGAAGAGAACCTGGAGGAGAACGACAGGAGGAGCAACCTGGGCGCAGAACGTGGAGGAGAACCTGGAGGAGAACGACAGAAGGAGCCACCTGGAGGCAGAACTTGGAGGGGATCCTGGAGGAGAACGACAGGAGGAGCGACCTGGGCGGAGAACGTGGAGGAGAACGAAAGGAGGAGCGACCTGGGTACACCTGGGCGGAGAACTTGGAGAACCTGGAGGAGAACGACAGGAGGAGCGACCTGGGCGCAGAACATGGAGGAGAACCTGGAGGAGAACGACTGGAGCAGCAACCTGGGCACAGAACGTGGAGGAGAACCTGGAGGAGAACGACAGGAGGGGCGACCTCGGCACAGAACGTGGAGGAGAACCTGGAGGAGAACGACAGGAGGGGCGACCTGGTCACAGAACTTGGAGAACCTGGAGAACGACTGGAGCAGCAAACCTGGGCACAGAACGTGGAGGAGAACCAGGAAGAGAACGACAGGAGGGGCCACCTCGGGGCAGAACTTGGAGGAGATCCTGGAGGAGAACGACAGGAGGAGCGACCTGGGCGGAGAAACCTGGCGGAGAACAACAGGAGGGGCAACCTGGGCACAGAACTTGGAAGAGAACCTGGAGGAGAACGACAGGAGGAGCAACCTGGGCGCAGAACGTGGAGAAGAACCTGGAGGAGAACGACAGGAGGAGCAACCTGGGGGCAGAACTTGGAGGAGAACCTGGAGGAGAACGACAGGAGGAGCAACCTGGGGGCAGAAGGTGGAGGAGAACCTGGAGGAGAACGACAGGAGGAGTCACCTGGGGCAGAACTTGGAGGAGAACTTGGAGGAGAACGACAGGAGGAGCAACCTGGGGCAGAAGGTGGAGGAGAACCTGGAGGAGAACGACAGGAGGAGCGACCTGGGCGCAGAACGTGGAGGAGAACCTGGAGGAGAACGACAGGAAGGGGCGACCTGGGCGGAGAACTTGGAGAACCTGGAGGAGAACGACTGGAGCAGCAACCTGGGCACAGAACGTGGAGGAGAACCTGGAGGAGAACGAAAGGAGGAGCCACCTGGGGGCAGAACTTGGAGGAGAACCTGGAGGAGAACGACAGGAGGAACCACCTCGGGGCAGAACTTGGAGGAGAACCTGGAGGAGAACGACAGGAGGAGCCCCCTCGGGGCAGAACTTGGAGGAGAAACCTGGGCGCAGAAGGTGGAGGAGAACCTGGAGGAGAACGACAGGAAGGGCCACCTCGGGGAAGAACTTGGAGGAGATCCTGGAGGAGAACGACAGGAGGAGCGACCTGGGCGGAGAACCTGGCGGAGAACAACAGGAGGGGCCACCTTGGCACAGAACTTGGAAGAGAACCTGGAGGAGAACGACAGGAGGAGCAACCTGGGCGCAGAAGGTGGAGGAGAACATGGAGGAGAAACGACAGGAGTAGCCACCTCGGGGCAGAACTTGGAGGAGAACCTGGAGGAGAACGACAGGAGGAGCGACCTGGTCACAGAACGTGGAGGAGAACCTGGAGGAGAACGACAGGAGGAGCCACCTGGGGGCAGAACTTGGAGGAGAACCTGGAGGAGAACGACAGGAGGAGCCACCTCGGGGCAGAACTTGGAGGAGAACCTGGAGGAGAACGACAGGAGGAGCCACCTCGGGGCAGAACTTGGAGGAGAACCGGGAGGAGAACGACAGGAAGAGCAACCTGGGCGCAGAAGGTGGAGGAGAACCTGGAGGAGAACGACAGGAGGAGCCACCAGGGGGCAGAACTTGGAGGAGAACCTGGAGGAGAACGACAGGAGGAGCAACCTGGGCGAAGAAGGTGGAGGAGAACCTGGAGGAGAACGACAGGAGGAGCGACCTGGGCACAGAACTTGGAAGAGAACCTGGAGGAGAACGACAGGAGGAGCAACCTGGGCGAAGAACGTGGAGGAGAACCTGGGAGGGGAACGACAGGAGGAGCAACATGGGGGCAGAACTTGGAGGAGAACGTGGAGGAGAACGACAGGAGGAGCCACCTGGGCGCAGAAGGTGGAGGAGAACCTGGAGGAGAACGACAGGAGGAGCAACCTGGGCGCAGAAGGTGGAGGAGAACGTGGAGGAGAACGACAGGAGGAGCCACCTCGGGGCAGAACTTGGAGGAGAACCTGGAGGAGAACAACAGGAGGAGCGACCTGGTCACAGAACGTGGAGGAGAACCTGGAGGAGAACGACAGGAGGGGCGACCTGGGCGGAGAACTTGGAGAACCTGGAGGAGAACGAAAGGAGCAGCAAACCTGGGCACAGAACGTGGAGGAGAACCAGGAAGAGAACGACAGGAGGGGCCACCTCGGGGCAGAAGGTGGAGGAGAACCTGGAGGAGAACGACAGGAGGAGCAACCTGGGCGCAGAAGGTGGAGGAGAACCTGGAGGAGAATGACAGGAGGAGCGACCTGGTCACAGAACGTGGAGGAGAACCTGGAGGAGAACGACTGGAGCAGCAACCTGGGCACAAAACGTGGAGGAGAACCTGGAGGAGAACGACTGGAGCAGCAACCTGGGCACAGAACGTGGAGGAGAACCAGGAAGAGAACGACAGGAGGGGCCACCTCGGGGCAGAACTTGGAGGAGATCCTGGAGGAGAACGACAGGAGGAGCAACCTGGGTGCAGAAGGTGGAGGAGAACCTGGAGGAGAACGACAGAAGGAGCAACCTGGGGGCAGAACTTGGAGGAGAACCTGGAGGAGAACGACAGGAGGAGCGACCTGGGAACAGAATTGGAAGAGAATCTGGAGGAGAACGACAGGAGGAGCAACCTGGGCGCAGAACGTGGAGGAGAACCTGGAGGAGAACGACAGGAGGAGCAACCTGGGCGCAGAAGGTGGAGGAGAACCTGGAGGAGAACGACAGGAGGAGCCACCTGGGGGAAGAACTTGGAGGAGAAACCTGGAGGAGAACGACAGGAGGAGCGACCTGGTCACAGAAGGTGGAGGAGAACCTGGAGGAGAACGACAGGAGGAGCGACCTGGCACAGAACTTGGAAGAGAACCTGGAGGAGAACGACAGGAGGAGCGACCTGGTCACAGAACGTGGAGGAGAACCTGGAGGAGAACGACTGGAAGCAGCAACCTGGGCACAGAACGTGGAGGAGAACCTGGAGGAGAACGACAGGAGGGGCCACCTGGGCACAGAATGTGGAGGAGAACCAGGAAGAGAACGACAGGAGGGGTAACCTCGGGGCAGAACTTGGAGGAGATCCTGCAGGAGAACGACAGGAGGAGCAACCTGGGCACAGAACTTGGAGGAGAACCTGGAGGAGAACGAAAGGAGGAGCAACCTGGACGCAGAAGGTGGAGGAGAACCTGGAGGAGAACGACAGGAGGAGCAACCTGGGAACAGAACTTGGAAGAGAATCTGGAGGAGAACGACAGGAGGAGCAACCTGGGCGCAGAACGTGGAGGAGAATCTGGAGGAGAACGACAGGAGGAGCAACCTGGGCGCAGAACGTGGAGGAGAACCTGGAGGAGAACGACAGGAGGAGCAACCTGGGCGCAGAAGGTGGAGGAGAACCTGGAGGAGAAACGACAGGAGGAGCCACCTGGGGGCAGAACTTGGAGGAGAACCTGGAGAACGACAGGAGGAGCGACCTGGTCACAGAAGGTGGAGGAGAACCTGGAGGAGAACGACAGGAGGAGCGACCTGGGCACAGAACTTGGAAGAGAACCTGGAGGAGAACGACAGGAGGAGCGACCTGGTCACAGAACGTGGAGGAGAACCTGGAGGAGAACGACTGGAGCAGCAACCTGGGCACAGAACGTGGAGGAGAACCAGGAAGAGAACGAACAGGAGGGGCAACCTCGGGGCAGAACTTGGAGGAGATCCTGCAGGAGAACGACAGGAGGAGCAACCTGGGCACAGAACTTGGAGGAGAACCTGGAGGAGAACGACAGGAGGAGCAACCTGGACGCAGAAGGTGGAGGAGAACCTGGAGGAGAACGACAGGAGGAGCCACCTGGGGGCAGAACTTGGAGGAGAACCTGGAGGAGAACGACAGGAGGGGCGACCTGGGCGGAGAACTTGGAGAACCTGGAGGAGAACGACAGGAGCAGCAACCTGGGCACAGAACGTGGAGGAGAACCTGGAGGAGAACGACAGGAGGGGCGACCTGGGCGGAGAACTTTGAGAACCTGGAGGAGAACGACTGGAGCAGAAACCTGGGCACAGAACGTGGAGGAGAACCTGGAGGAGAACGACAGGAGGGGCGACCTGGGCGGAGAACTTGGAGAACCTGGAGGAGAACGACAGGAGCAGCAACCTGGGCACAGAACGTGGAGGAGAACCGGGAAGAGAACGACAGGAGGGGCCACCTCGGGCAGAACGTGGAGGAGAACCTAGAGGAGAAACGACTGGAGCAGAAACCTGGGCACAGAACGCGGAGGAGAACCTGGAGGAGAACGACAGGAGGGGCGACCTGGGCGGAGAAGGTGGAGGAGAACCTGGAGGAGAACGACAGGAGGAGCCACCTGGGGGCAGAACTTGGAGGAGACCTGGAGGAGAACGACAGGAGGAGCGACCTGGGCACAGAACTTGGAAGAGAACCTGGAGGAGAACGACAGGAGGAGCGACCCTGGTCACAGAACATGGAGGAGAACCTGGAGGAGAACGACTGGAGCAGCAACCTGGGCACAGAACGTGGAGGAGAACCTGGAGGAGAACGACAGGAGGGGCCACCTGGGCACAGAATGTGGAGGAGAACCAGGAAGAGAACGACAGGAGGGGCAACCTCGGGGCAGAACTTGGAGGAGATCCTGCAGGAGAAACGACAGGAGGAGCAACCTGGGCACAGAACTTGGAGGAGAACCTGGAGGAGAACGACAGGAGGAGCAACCTGGACGCAGAAGGTGGAGGAGAACCTGGAGGAGAACGACAGGAGGAGCCACCTGGGGGCAGAACTTGGAGGAGAACCTGGAGGAGAACGACAGGAGGAGCGACCCTGGCCAGAAGGTGGAGGAGAACCTGGAGGGAGAACGAAGGAGGAGCGACCTGGGCACAGAACGTGGAGGAGAACCTGGAGAAGACGACAGGAGGAGCGACCTGGGCGGAGAACGTGGAGGAGAACATGGAGAAGAACCTGGAGGAGAAACGAAAGGAGGAGCAACCTGGGCACACCTGGGCGGAGAACTTGGAGAACCTGGAGGAGAACGACAGGAGGAGCGACCTGGCACAGAACGTGGAGGAGAACCTGGAGGAGAACGACAGGAGGAGCGACCTGGGCACAGAACGTGGAGGAGATCCTGGAGGAGAACGACAGGTGGGGCGACCTGGGGCGGAGAACTTGGAGACCTGGAGGAGAACGACAGGAGCAGCAACCTGGGGCACAGAACGTGGAGGAGAACCTGGAGGAGAACGACAGGAGGGGCGACCTGGGCGGAGAACTTTGAGAACCTGGAGGAGAACGACTGGAGCAGAAACCTGGGCAGCAGAACGTGGAGGAGAACCTGGAGGAGAACGACAGGAGGGGCGACCTGGGCGGAGACTTGGAGAACCTGGAGGAGAACGACAGGAGCAGCAACCTGGGCACAGACGTGGAGGAGACCGGGAAGAGAACGACAGGAGGGGCACCGTCGGGGCAGAACGTGGAGGAGAACCTGGAGGAGAACGACTGGAGCAGAAACCTGGGCACAGAAACGCGGAGGAGAACCTGGAGGAGAACGACAGGAGGGGCGACCTGGGCGGAGAATTGGAGAACCTGGAGGAGAATGACAGGAGGAGCCACCTGGGGGCAGAACTTGGAGGAGAACCTGGAGAAGAACATGGGAGAGAACGAAGGAGGAGCGACCTGGGTACACCTGGGCGGAGAACTTGGAGAACTGGAGGAGAACGACAGGAGGAGCGACCTGGGCGCAGAACATGGAGGAGAACCTGGAGGAGAAACGACTGGAGCAGCAACCTGGGATCAGAACGTGGAGGAGAACCAGGAAGAGAACGACAGGAGGGGCCACCTTGGCACAGAACTTGGAAGAGAACCTGGAAGGAGAACGAACAGGAGGAGCAACCTGGGCGCAGAACGTGGAGGAGAACCTGGAGGAGAACGACAGGAGGAGCAACCTGGGCGCAGAAGGTGGAGGAGAACCTGGAGGAGAACGACAGGAGGAGCCACCTGGGGGCAGAACTTGGAGATAACCTGGAGGAGAACGACAGGAAGAAGGCAATCTGGGCGGAGAACCTGGCGGAGAACAACAGGAGGAGTAACCTGGGCGGCAGAACGTGGAGGAGAACCTGGAGGAGAACGACAGGAGGAGCAAACGGGGCGCAGAAGGTGGAGGAGAACCTGGAGGAGAACGACAGGAGGAGCCACCTGGGGGCAGAACTTGGAGGAGAACCTGGAGGAGAACGACAGGAGGAGCGACCTGGTCACAGAAGGTGGAGGAGAACCTGGAGGAGAACGACAGGAGGAGCGACCTGGGCACAGAACGTGGAGGAGAACCTGGAGGAGAACACAGGAGGAGCAACGGGGCGCAGAAGGTGGAGGAAAACCTGGAGAGAACGACAGGAGGAGCCACCTGGGGGCAGAACTTGAGGAGAACCTGGAGGAGAACGACAGGAGGAGCGACCTGGTCACAGAAGGTGGAGGAGAACCTGGAGGAGAACGACAGGAGGAGCGACCTGGGCACAGAACGTGGAGGAGAACCTGGAGGAGAACGACTGGAGCAGCAACCTGGGAAAAGGAACGTGGAGGAGAACCTCGAGGAGACGACAGGAGGGGCGACCTGGGCCGGAGAACTTGGAGAACCTGGAGGAGAACGACTGGAGCAGCAACCTGGGCACAGAACGTGGAGGAGAACCAAGAAGAGAACGACAGGTGGGGCCAACCTCGGGGCAGAACTTGGAGGAGATCCTGGAGGAGAACGACAGGAGGAGCGACCTGGGCGGAGAACCTGGCGGAGAACAACAGGAGGAGCAACCTGGGCGCAGAACGTGGAGGAGAACCTGGAGGAGAACGACAGGAGGAGCCACCTGGGGGAGGAAGTTGGAGGAGAACCTGGAGGAGAACGACAGGAGGAGCCACCTGGGGCAGAACTTGGAGGAGAACCTGGAGGAGAACGACAGGAGGAGCAACCTGGGCGCAGAAGGTGGAGGAGAACCTGGAGGAGAACGACAGGAGGGGCCACTTGGGCGGAGAACTTGGAGAACCTGGAGGAGAACGACAGGAGCAGCAACCTGGGCACAGAACGTGGAGGAGAACCAGGAAGAGAACGACAGGAGGGGCCACCTTGGCACAGAACTTGGAAGAGAACCTGGAGGAGAACGACAGGAGGAGCAAAATGGGCGCAGAACGTGGAGGAGAAGCTGGAGGAGAACGACAGGAGGAGCCACCTCGGGGCAGAACTTGGAGGAGAACCTGGAGGAGAACGACAGGAGGAGCGACCTGGTCACAGAACGTGGTGGAGAACCTGGAGGAGAACGACTGAGCAGCAACCTGGGCACAGAACGTGGAGGAGAACCTGGAGGAGAACGACAGGAGGGGCGACCTGGGCGGAGAACTTGGAGAACCTGGAGGAGAACGACTGGAGCAGCAACCTGGGCACAGAACGTGGAGGAGAACCAAGAAGAGAACGACAGGAGGGGCCACCTCGGGGCAGAACTTGGAGGAGATCCTGGAGGAGAACGACAGGAGGAGCGACATGGGGCGGAGAAACCTGGCGGAGAACAACAGGAGGAGCAACCTGGGCTGCAGAAACATGGAGGAGACCTGGAGGAGGAACGACAGGAGGAGCCACCTGGGGGCAGAACTTGGACGAGAACCTGGAGGAGAAACGACAGGAGGGGCGACCTGGGCACAGAACCTTGGAGAACCTGGAGGAGAACGACTGGAGCAGCACCTGGGCACAGAACGTGGAGGAGAACCTGGAGGAGAACGACAGGAGGAGCCAGCTCGGGGCAGAACTTGGAGGAGAACTTGGAGGAGAACGACAGGAGGGGCGACCTGGGCGGAGAACCTGGCGGAGAACAACAGGAGGGGCAACCGGGGCAAGGAACTTGGAAGAGAACCTGGAGGAGAACGACAGGAGGAGCAAACCTGGGCGCAGAACGTGGAGGAGAACCTGGAGGAGAACAGACAGGAGGAGCAAGCTGGGCGCAGAAGGTGGAGGAGAACCTGGAGGAGAACGACAGGAGGAGCCAATTCGGGGCAGAACTTGGAGGAGAACTTGGAGGAGACGACAGGAGGAGCGACCTGGTACAGAACGTGGAGGAGAACCTGGAGGAAACGAAAGGAGGGGCGACCTGGGCACAGAACGTGGAGGAGACCAGGAAAGAGAACGACAGGAGGGGCCACCTCGGGCAGAACTTGGAGACATCCTGGAGGAGAACGACAGGAGGAGACGACCTGGGCGGAGAACCTGGCGGAGAACAACAGGAGGGGCAACCTGGGCGCAGAACGTGGAGGAGAAACCTGGAGGAGAACGACAGAAGGAGCCACCTGGAGGCAGAACTTGGAGGGGATCCTGGAGGAGAACGACAGGAGGGAGCGACCTGGGTGGAAGAACGTGGAGGAGAACGAAAGGAGGAGCGACCTGGGTACACCTGGGCGGAGAACTTGGAGAACCTGGAGGAGAACGACAGGAGGAGCGACCTGGGCGCAGAACATGGAGGAGAACCTAGAGGAGAAACGACTGGAGCAGGCAACCTGGGCACAGAACGTGGAGGAGAAACCGGAGGAGAACGACTGGAGCAGCAACCTGGGCACAGAACGTGGAGGAGAACCTGGAGAGAACGACAGGAGGGGCGACCTGGCACAGAACTTAGGAGAACCTGGAGAACGACTGGAGCAGCAACCTGGGCACAGAACGTGGAGGAAACCTGGAGGAGAACGACAGGAGGCCACCAGGGGGCAGACTTTGGAGGAGAACCTGGAGGAGAACGACAGGAGGAGCAACCTGGGCGAAGAAGGTGAGGAGAACCTGGAGGAGAACGACAGGAGGAGCGACCTGGGCACAGAACTTGGAAGAGAAACCTGGAGAAGAACGACAGGAGGAGCAACCTGGGCGAGAACGTGGAGGAGAACCTGGAGGGGAACGACAGGAGGAGCAACATGGGCGCAGAAGGTGGAGGAGAACCTGGAAGAGAACGACAGGAGGAAGCCACCTGGGGGCAGAACTTGGAGGAGAACGT
Organism: Amphiprion percula; assembly: GCA_003047355.2. Taxonomy (NCBI): domain Eukaryota; kingdom Metazoa; phylum Chordata; class Actinopteri; family Pomacentridae; genus Amphiprion; species Amphiprion percula. The sequence continues at coordinate 41,982 of PYAM01000087.1, forward strand.
GGAGGAGAACGACAGGAGGGCCACCTGGGCGCAGAAGGTGGAGGAGAACCTGGAGGAGAACGACAGGAGGAGCAACCTGGGCGCAGAAGGTGGAGGAGAACGTGGAGGAGAACGACAGGAGGAGCCACCTCGTGGAAGGAACTTGGAGGAGAACCTGAGGAGAACAACAGAGAGGAGCGACCTGGTCACAGAACGTGGAGGAGAACCTGGAGGAGAACGACAGGAGGGGCCACCTCGGGGCAGAAGGTGGAGGAGAACCTGGAGGAGAACGACAGGAGGGCGACCTGGGAGAATTGGAGAAACCTGGAGGAGAACGACAGGAGCCACCTGGGCGCAGAAGGTGGAGGAGAACCTGGAGGAGAATGACAGGAGGAGCGACCTGGTCACAGAACGTGGAGGAGAACCTGGAGGAGAACGACTGGAGCAGCAACCTGGGGCACAAACGTGGAGGAGAACCTGGAGGAGAACGACTGGAGCAGCAACCTGGGCACAGAAGTGGAGGAGAACCAGGAGAGAAGACAGGAGGGGGCCACCTCGGGGCAGAACTTGGAGGAGATCCTGGAGGAGAAACGACAGGAGGAGCAACCTGGGTGCAGAAGGTGGAGGAGAACTGGAGGAGAACGACAGAAGGAGCACCTGGGGCAGAACTTGGAGGAGAACCTGGAGGAGAACGACAGGAGGAGCGACCTGGGAACAGAACTTGGAAGAGAATCTGGAGAGAGACAGGAGGAGCACCTGGGCCAGAACGTGGAGGAGAACCTGGAGAGAACGACAGGAGGAGCAACCTGGGCGCGAGAAGGTGGAGGAGAACCTGGAGGAGAACGACAGGAGGAGCCACCTGGGGGCAGAACTTGGAGGAGAACCTGGAGGAGAACGACAGGAGGAGCGACCTGGTCACAGAAGGTGGAGAGAACTGGAGGAGAACGACAGGAGGAGCGACCTGGGCACAGAACTTGGAAGAGACCTGGAGGAGAACGACAGGAGGAGCGCCTGGTCAGCAGAACGTGGAGGAGAACCTGGAGGAGAACGACTGGAGGGCCACCTGGGCACAGAATGTGGAGGAGAACCAGGGAAGGACGACAGGAGGGGCAACCTCGGGGCAGAACTTGGAGGAGATCCTGCAGGAGAACGACAGGAGGAGCAACCTGGCACAGAACTGGAGGAGAACCTGGAGGAGAACGACAGGAGGAGCAACCTGGACGCAGAAGGTGGAGGAGAACCTGGAGGAGAACGACAGGAGGAGCAACCTGGGAACAGAACTTGGAGAGAATCTGGAGGAGAACGACAGGAGGGCAACCTGGGCGCAGAACGTGGAGAACACTGGAGGAAACGACAGGAGGAGCAACCTGGGCGGCAGAAGGTGGAGGAGAACCTGGAGGAGAACGACAGGGAGCCACCTGGGGGCGAACTTGGAGGAAACCTGGAGGAGAACGACAGGAGGAGCGACCTGGTCACAGAAGGTGGAGGAGAACCTGGAGGAGAACGACTGGAGCAGAAACCTGGGCACAGAACGTGGAGGAGAACCTGGAGGAGAACGACAGGAGAGCGACCTGGGCACAGAACGTGAGAGATCCTGGAGTAGAACGACAGGAGGGGCCACCTGGGGCGGAGAACTTGGAGAACCTGGAGAAGAACGACAGGAGGAGCGACCTGGGCGGAGAAGTGGAGGAGAACATGGAGAAGACCTGGAGGAGAACGAAAGGAGGAGCAACCTGGGCACACCTGGGCGGGAGACTTGGAGAACCTGGAGGAGAACGACAGGAGGAGCGACCTGGGCAGAACGTGGAGGAGAACCTGGAGGAGAACGACAGGAGCAGCAACCTGGGCACAGAACGTGGAGGAGAACCTGGAGGAGAACGACAGGAGGGGCGACCTGGGCGGAGAACTTTGAGAACCTGGAGGAGAACGACTGGAGCAGAAACCTGGGCACAGAACGTGGAGGAGAACCTGGAGGAGAACGACAGGAGGGGCGACTGGGCGGAAGAACTTGGAGAACCTGGAGGAGAACGACAGGAGCAGCAACCTGGGCACAGAACGTGGAGGAGAACCGGGAAGAGAACGACAGGAGGGGCCACCTGGGCAGAACGTGGAGGAGAACCTGGAGGAGAACGACTGGAGCAGAAACCTGGGCACAGAACGCGGAGGAGAACCTGAGGAGAACGACAGGAGGGGCGACCTGGGCGGAGAAGGTGAGGAAGATCCTGGAGGAGAACGACAGGAGGAGCCACCTGGGGGCAGAACTTGGAGAGAACCTGGAGGAGAACGACAGGAGGAGCGACCTGGTCACAGAACTTGGAAGAGAACCTGGAGGAGAACGACAGGAGGAGCGACCTGGTCACAGAACGTGGAGGAGAACCTGGAGGAGAACGACTGGAGCCAGCAACCTGGGCCAGAACGTGGGAGAACCTGGAGGAGAACGACAGGAGGGGCACTGGGCACAGAATGTGGAGGAGAACCAGGAAGAGAACGACAGGAGGGGCAACCTCGGGGCAGAACTTGGAGAAATCCTGCAGGAGAACGACAGGAGGAGCAGACCTGGGCACAGAACTGGAGGAGAACCTGGAGGAGAACGACAGGAGGAGCAACCTGGGATGCAGAAGTGGAGGAGAACCTGGAGGAGAACGACAGGAGGGCGCCTGGGCAAGAACGTGGAGGAATCCTGGAAGGTAGAACGACAGGAGGGGCCACCTGGGCGGAGAACGTTGAGAGAACCTGGAGAGAACGACAGGAGAGCGACCTGGGCGGAGACTGGAGGAGAAACATGGAGAAGAACCTGGAGGAGAACGAAAAGGAGACAACCTGGCACACTGGGCGGAGACTTGGAGAACCTGGAGGAGAACGACAGGAGGGCGACCTGGGCACAGAACGTGAGGAGAACCTGGGGAGAACGACAGGAGGAGCGACCTGGGCACAGAACGTGGAGGAGATCCTGGAGGAGAACGAACAGGAGGGCGACCTGGGCGGAGAACTTGGAGAAACCTGGAGGAGAACGACAGGGAGCAGAACCTGGGCACAGAACGTGGAGGAAACCTGGAGGAGAACGACAGGAGGGGCGACCTGGGCGGAGAACTTTGAGAACCTGGAGGAGAACGACTGGAGCAGAAAACCTGGGATCAGAACGTGGAGGAGAACCTGGAGGAGAACGACAGGAGGGGCGACCTGGGCGGAGAACTTGGAGAACCTGGAGGAGAACGACAGGAGCAGCAACCTGGGCACAGAACGTGGAGGAGAACCGGGAAGAGAACGACAGGAGGGGCCACCTCGGGGCAGAACGTGGAGGAGAACCTGGAGGAGAACGACTGGAGCAGAAACCTGGGCACAGAACGCGGAGGAGAACCTGGAGGAGAACGACAGGAGGGGCGACCTGGGCGGAGAACTTGGAGAACCTGGAGGAGAATGACAGGAGGAGCCACCTGGGGGCAGAACTTGGAGGAGAACCTGGAGGAGAACATGGAGGAGAACGAAAGGAGGAGCGACCTGGGTACACCTGGGCGGAGAACTTGGAGAACCTGGAGGAGAACGACAGGAGGAGCGACCTGGGCGCAGAACATGGAGGAGAACCTGGAGGAGAACGACTGGAGCAGCAACCTGGGATCAGAACGTGGAGGAGAACCAGGAAGAGAACGACAGGAGGGGCCACCTTGGCACAGAACTTGGAAGAGAACCTGGAGGAGAACGACAGGAGGAGCAACCTGGGCGCAGAACGTGGAGGAGAACTGGAGGAGAACGACAGGAGGAGCGACCTGGGCACAGAACTTGGAAGAGAACCTGGAGGAGAACGACAGGAGGAGCGACCTGGTCACAGAACGTGGAGGAGAACCTGGAGGAGAACGACTGGAGCAGCAACCTGGGCACAGAACGTGGAGGAGAACCTGGAGGAGAACGACAGGAGGGGCCACCTGGGCACAGAATGTGGAGGAGAACCAGGAAGAGACGACAGGAGGGGCAACCTCGGGGCAGAACTTGGAGGAGATCCTGCAGGAGAACGACAGGAGGAGCAACCTGGGCACAGAACTTGGAGGAGAACCTGGAGGAGAACGACAGGAGGAGCAACCTGGGACGCAGAAGGTGGAGGAAGAACCTGGAGGAGAACGACAGGAGGAGCGACCTGGGCACAGAACGTGGAGGAGATCCTGGAGTAGAACGACAGGAGGGGCCACCTGGGCGGAGAACTTGGAGAACCTGGAGAAGAACGACAGGAGGAGCGACCTGGGCGGAGAACGTGGAGGAGAACATGGAGAAGAACCTGGAGGAGAACGAAAGGAGGAGCAACCTGGGCACACCTGGGCGGAGAACTTGGAGAACCTGGAGGAGAACGACAGGAGGAGCGACCTGGGCACAGAACGTGGAGGAGAACCTGGAGGAGAACGACAGGAGGAGCGACCTGGGCACAGAACGTGGAGGAGATCCTGGAGGAGAACGACAGGAGGAGCGACCTGGCGGAGAACTTGGAGAACCTGGAGGAGAACGACAGGAGCAGCAACCTGGGCACAGAACGTGGAGGAGAACCTGGAGGAGAACGACAGGAGGGCGACCTGGGCGGAGAACTTTGAGAACCTGGAGGAGAACGACTGGAGCAGAAACCTGGGCACAGACACGTGGAGGAGAACCTGGAGGAGAACGACAGGAGGGGCGACGCTGGGCGGAGAACTTGGAGAATCTGGAGGAGAACGACAGGAGCAAGCAACCTGGGCACAGAACGTGGAGGAGAAACCGGGAAGAGAACGACAGGAGGGGCCACCTCGGGGCAGAACGTGGAGGAGAACCTGGAGGAGAACGACTGGAGCAGAAACCTGGGCACAGAACGCGGAGGAGAACCTGGAGGAGAACGACAGGAGGGGCGACCTGGGCGGAGAACTTGGAGAACCTGGAGGAGAATGACAGGAGGAGCCACCTGGGGGCAGAACTTGGAGGAGAACCTGGAGGAGAACATGGAGGAGAACGAAAGGAGGAGCGACCTGGGTACACCTGGGCGGAGAACTTGGAGAACCTGGAGGAGAACGACAGGAGGAGCGACCTGGGCGCAGAACATGGAGGAGAACCTGGAGGAGAACGACTGGAGCAGCAACCTGGGATCAGAACGTGGAGGAGAACAGGAAGAGAACGACAGGAGGGGCCACCTTGGCACAGAACTTGGAGAGAACCTGGAGGAGAACGACAGCAGGAGCAACCTGGGCGCAGAACGTGGAGGAGAACCTGGAGGAGAACGACAGGATGAGCAACCTGGGCGCAAGAAGGTGGAGGAGAACCTGGAGGAGAACGACAGGAGGAGCCACCTGGGGGCAGAACTTGGAGGAGAACCTGGAGGAGAACGACAGGAGAAGCAATCTGGGCGGAGAAACCTGGCGGAGAACAACAGGAGGGGCAACCTGGGCACAGAACTTGGAAGAGAACCTGGAGGAGAACGACAGGAGGAGCAACCTGGGCGCAGAAGGTGGAGGAGAACCTGGAGGAGAACGACAGGAGGAGCCACCTGGGGGCAGAACTTGGAGGAGAACCTGGAGGAGAACGACAGGAGGAGCGACCTGGTCACAGAAGGTGGAGGAGAACCTGGAGGAGAACGACAGGAGGAGCGACCTGGGCACAGAACGTGGAGGAGAACCTGGAGGAGAACGACTGGAGCAGCAACCTGGGAAAGGAACGTGGAGGAGAACCTGGAGGAGAACGACAGGAGGGGCGACCTGGGCGGAGAACTTGGAGAACCTGGAGGAGAACGACTGGAGCAGCATCCCTGGGCACAGAACGTGGAGGAGAACCAGGAAGAGAACGACAGGAGGGGCCACCTCGGGGCAGAACTTGGAGGACATCCTGGAGGAGCGACCTGGGCGGAGAACTTGGCGGAGAACAACAGGAGGGGCAACCTGGGCGCAGAAACGTGGAGGAGAACCTGGAGGAGAAACGACAGGAGGAGCCACCTCGGGCAGAACTTGGAGGAGAACCTGGAGGAGAAACGACAGGAGGAGCAACCTGGGCGCAGAACGTGGAGGAGAACCTGGAGGAGAACGACAGGAGGAGCCACCTCGGGGCAGAACTTGGAGGAGAACCTGGAGGAGAACGACAGGAGGAGCGACTGGTACAGAACGTGGAGGAGAACCTGGAGGAGAACGACAGGAGGGGCCGACCTGGGCAAAGAACGTGGAGGAGAACCAGGAAGAGAACGACAGGAGGGGCCACCTCGGGGCAGAACTTGGAGGACATCCTGGAGGAGCGACCTGGGCGGAGAACCTGGCGGAGAAACACAGGAGGGGCAACCGGGGCACAGAACTTGGAGGAGAACCTGGAGGAGAACGACAGGAGGAGCAACCTGGGCGCAGAACGTGGAGGAGAACCTGGAGGAGAACGACAGGAGGAGCAAGCTGGGCGCAGAAGGTGGAGGAGAACCTGGAGGAGAACGACAGGAGGAGCCACCTGGAGGCAGAACTTGGAAGAGAACCTGGAGGAGAACGACAGGAGGAGCAACCTGGGCGCAGAACGTGGAGGAGAACCTGGAGGAGAACGACAGGAGGAGCAACCTGGGCGGCAGAAGGTGGAGGAGAACCTGGAGGAGAACGACAGGAGGAGCCACCTGGGGGCAGAACTTGGAGGAGAACCTGGAGGAGAACATGGAGGAGACGAAAGGAGGAGCGACCTGGGTACACCTGGGCGGAGAACTTGGAGAACCTGGAGGAGAACGACAGGAGGAGCGACCTGGGCGCAGAACATGGAGGAGAACCTGGAGGAGAACGACTGGAGCAGCAACCTGGGATCAGAACGTGGAGGAGAACCAGGAAGAGAACGACAGGAGGGGCCACCTTGGCACAGAACTTAGAAGAGAACCTGGAGGAGAACGACAGGAGGAGCAACCTGGGCGCAGAACGTGGAGGAGAACCTGGAGGAGAACGACAGGAGGAGCAACCTGGGCGCAGAAGGTGGAGGAGAACCTGGAGGAGAACGACAGGAGGAGCCACCTGGGGGCAGACTTGGAGGAGAACCTGGAGGAGAATGACAGGAGGAGCCACCTCGGGGCAGAACTTGGAGGAGAACCTGGAGGAGAACGACTGGAGCAGCACCTGGGCACAGAACGTGGAGGAGACCTGGAGGAGAACGACAGGAGGGGCGACCTGGGCACAGAACTTGGAGAACCTGGAGAACGACTGGAGCAGCAACCTGGGCACAGAACGTGGAGCAGAACCAGGAAGAGAACGACAGGAGGGGCCACCTCGGGGCAGAACTTGGAGGAGATCCTGGAGGAGAACGACAGGAGGAGCGACCTGGGCGGAGAACCTGGCGGAGAACAACAGGAGGGGCAACCTGGGCACAGACCTTGGAAGAGAACCTGGAGGAGAACGACAGGAGGAGCAACCTGGGCGCAGAACGTGGAGGAGAACCTGGAGGATAACGACAGGAGGAGCAACCTGGGCGCAGAAGGTGGAGGAGAACCTGGAGGAGAACGACAGGAGGAGTCACCTAGGGGCAGAACTTGGAGGAGAACCTGGAGGAGAACGACAGGAGGAGCGACCTGGGCGCAGAACGTGGACGAGAACCTGGAGGAGAACGACTGGAGCAGCAACCTGGGCACAGAACCTGGAGAGAACCTGGAGGAGAACGACAGGAGGGGCGACCTGGGCGGAGAACTTGGAGACCCTGGAGGAGAACGACTGGAGCAGCAACCCTGGGCACAGAACGTGGAGGAGAACCTGGAGGAGAACGAAAGGAGGAGCCACCTGGGGGAAGAACTTGGAGGAGAACCTGGAGGAGAACGACAGGAGGAGCCACCTCGGGGCAGAACTTGGAGGAGAACCTGGAGGAGAACGACAGGAGGAAGCCACCTCGGGGCAGAACTTGGAGGAGAACGACAGGAGGAGAAACCTGGGCGCAGAAGGTGGAGGAGAACCTGGAGGAGAACGACAGGAGGGGCCACTTGGGCGGAGAACTTGGAGAACCTGGAGGAGAACGACAGGAGCAGCAACCTGGGCACAGAACGTGGAGGAGAACCAGGAAGAGAACGACAGGAGGGGCCACCTCGGGGAAGAACTTGGAGGAGATCCTGGAGGAGAACGACAGGAGGAGCGACCTGGGCGGAGAACCTGGCGGAGAACAACAGGAAGGGGCCACCTGGGGGCAGAACTTGGAGGAGAACCTGGAGGAGAACGACAGGAGGAGCAACCTGGGCGCAGAAGGTGGAGGAGAACCTGGAGGAGAACGACAGGAGGAGCCACCTCGGGGTAGAACTTGGAGGAGAACCTGGAGGAGAACGACAGGAGGAGCGACCTGGTCACAGAACGTGGAGGAGAACCTGGAGGAGAACGACAGGAGGAGCCACCTGGGGGAGGAACTTGGAGGAGAACCTGGAGGAGAACGACAGGAGGAGCCACCTCGGGGCAGAACTTGGAGGAGAACCTGGAGGAGAACGACAGGAGGAGCCACCTCGGGGCAGAACTTGGAGGAGAACCTGGCGGAGAACACAGGAGGGGCCACCTTGGCACAGAACTTGGAAGAGAACCTGGAGGAGAACGACAGGAGGAGCAACCTGGGCGCAGAAAGTGGAGGAGAACGACAGGAATAGCAACCTGGGCGCAGAAGGTGGAGGAGAACCTGGAGGAGAACGACAGGAGGAGCCACCTCGGGGCAGAACTTGGAGGAGAACCTGGAGGAGAACGACAGGAGGAGCGACCTGGTCACAGAACGTGGAGGAGAACCTGGAGGAGAACGACTGGAGCAGCAACCTGGGCACAGAACGTGGAGGAGAACCTGGAGGAGAACGACTGGAGCAGCAACCTGGGCACAGAACGTGGAGGAGAACCTGGAGGAGAACGACAGGAGGAGCCACCTCGGGGCAGAACTTGGAGGAGAACTTGGAGGAGAACGACAGGAGGAGCGACCTGGGCGGAGAACCTGGCGGAGACAACAGGAGGGGCAACCGGGGCACAGAACTTGGAAGAGAACCTGGAGGAGAACGACAGGAGGAGCAACCTGGCGCAGAACGTGGAGGAGAACCTGGAGGAGAACGACAGAAGGAGCCACCTGGAGGCAGAACTTGGAGGGGATCCTGGAGGAGAACGACAGGAGGAGCGACCTGGGCGGAGAACGTGGAGGAGAACGAAAGGAGGAGCGACCTGGGTACACCTGGGCGGAGAACTTGGAGAACCTGGAGGAGAACGACAGGAGGAGCGACCTGGGCGCAGAACATGGAGGAGAACCTGGAGGAGAACGACTGGAGCAGCAACCTGGGCACAGAACGTGGAGGAGAACCTGGAGGAGAACGACAGGAGGGGCGACCTCGGCACAGAACGTGGAGGAGAACCTGGAGAGAACGACAGGAGGGGCGACCTGGTCACAGAACTTGGAGAACCTGGAGAACGATGGAGCAGCAACCTGGGCACAGAACGTGGAGGAGAACCAGGAAGAGAACGACAGGAGGGGCCACCTCGGGGCAGAACTTGGAGGAGATCCTGGAGGAGAACGACAGGAGGAGCGACCTGGGCGGAGAACCTGGCGGAGAACAACAGGAGGGGCAACCTGGGCACAGAACTTGGAAGAGAACCTGGAGGAGAACGACAGGAGGAGCAACCTGGGCGCAGAACGTGGAGAAGAACCTGGAGGAGAACGACAGGAGGAGCAACCTGGGGGCAGAACTTGGAGGAGAACCTGGAGGAGAACGACAGGAGGAGCAACCTGGGGGCAGAAGGTGGAGGAGAACCTGGAGGAGAACGACAGGAGGAGTCACCTGGGGGCAGAACTTGGAGGAGAACTTGGAGGAGAACGACAGGAGGAGCAACCTGGGGGCAGAAGGTGGAGGAGAACCTGGAGGAGAACGACAGGAGGAGCGACCTGGGCGCAGAACGTGGAGGAGAACCTGGAGGAGAACGACAGGAGGGGCGACCTGGGCGGAGAACTTGGAGAACCTGGAGGAGAACGACTGGAGCAGCAACCTGGGCACAGAACGTGGAGGAGAACCTGGAGGAGAACGAAAGGAGGAGCCACCTGGGGGCAGAACTTGGAGGAGAACCTGGAGGAGAACGACAGGAGGAACCACCTCGGGGCAGAACTTGGAGGAGAACCTGGAGGAGAACGACAGGAGGAGCCCCCTCGGGGCAGAACTTGGAGGAGAAACCTGGGCGCAGAAGGTGGAGGAGAACCTGGAGGAGAACGACAGGAAGGGCCACCTCGGGGAAGAACTTGGAGGAGATCCTGGAGGAGAACGACAGGAGGAGCGACCTGGGCGGAGAACCTGGCGGAGAACAACAGGAGGGGCCACCTTGGCACAGAACTTGGAAGAGAACCTGGAGGAGAACGACAGGAGGAGCAACCTGGGCGCAGAAGGTGGAGGAGAACATGGAGGAGAACGACAGGAGTAGCCACCTCGGGGCAGAACTTGGAGGAGAACCTGGAGGAGAACGACAGGAGGAGCGACCTGGTCACAGAACGTGGAGGAGAACCTGGAGGAGAACGACAGGAGGAGCCACCTGGGGGCAGAACTTGGAGGAGAACCTGGAGGAGAACGACAGGAGGAGCCACCTCGGGGCAGAACTTGGAGGAGAAACCTGGAGGAGAACGACAGGAGGAGCCACCTCGGGGCAGAACTTGGAGGAGAACCGGGAGGAGAACGACAGGAAGAGCAACCTGGGCGCAGAAGGTGGAGGAGAACCTGGAGGAGAACGACAGGAGGAGCCACCAGGGGGCAGAACTTGGAGGAGAACCTGGAGGAGAACGACAGGAGGAGCAACCTGGGCGAAGAAGGTGGAGGAGAACCTGGAGGAGAACGACAGGAGGAGCGACCTGGCACAGAACTTGGAGAGAACCTGGAGGAGAACAGACAGGAGGAGCAACCTGGGCGAAGAACGTGGAGGAGAACCTGGAGGGGAACGACAGGAGGAGCAACATGGGCGCAGAAGGTGGAGGAGAACCTGGAAGAGAACGACAGGAGGAGCCACCTGGGGGCAGAACTTGAGGAGAACGTGGAGGAGAACGACAGGAGGAGCCACCTGGGCGCAGAAAGGTGGAGGAGAACCTGGAGGAGAACGACAGGAGGAGCAACCTGGGCGCAGAAGGTGGAGGAGAACGTGGAGGAGAACGACAGGAGGAGCCACCTCGGGGCAGAACTTGGAGGAGAACCTGGAGGAGAACAACAGGAGGAGCGACCTGGTCACAGAACGTGGAGGAGAACCTGGAGGAGAACGACAGGAGGGGCGACCTGGGCGGAGAACTTGGAGAACCTGGAGGAGAACGACAGGAGCAGCAACCTGGGCACAGAACGTGGAGGAGAACCAGGAAGAGAACGACAGGAGGGGCCACCTCGGGGCAGAAGGTGGAGGAGAACCTGGAGGAGAACGACAGGAGGAGCAACCTGGGCGCAGAAGGTGGAGGAGAACCTGGAGGAGAATGACAGGAGGAGCGACCTGGTCACAGAACGTGGAGGAGAACCTGGAGGAGAACGACTGGAGCAGCAACCTGGGCACAAAAACGTGGAGGAGAACCTGGAGGAGAACGACTGGAGCAGCAACCTGGGCACAGAACGTGGAGGAGAACCAGGAAGAGAACGACAGGAGGGGCCACCTCGGGGCAGAACTTGGAGGAGATCCTGGAGGAGAACGACAGGAGGAGCAACCTGGGTGCAGAAGGTGGAGGAGAACCTGGAGGAGAACGACAGAAGGAGCAACCTGGGGGCAGAACTTGGAGGAGAACCTGGAGGAGAACGACAGGAGGAGCGACCTGGGAACAGAACTTGGAAGAGAATCTGGAGGAGAACGACAGGAGGAGCAACCTGGGCGCAGAACGTGGAGGAGAACCTGGAGGAGAACGACAGGAGGAGCAACCTGGGCGCAGAAGGTGGAGGAGAACCTGGAGGAGAACGACAGGAGGAGCCACCTGGGGGAAGAACTTGGAGGAGAACCTGGAGGAGAACGACAGGAGGAGCGACCTGGTCACAGAAGGTGGAGGAGAACCTGGAGGAGAACGACAGGAGGAGCGACCTGGGCACAGAACTTGGAAGAGAACCTGGAGGAGAACGACAGGAGGAGCGACCTGGTCACAGAACGTGGAGGAGAACCTGGAGGAGAACGACTGGAGCAGCAACCTGGGCACAGAACGTGGAGGAGAACCTGGAGGAGAACGACAGGAGGGGCCACCTGGGCACAGAATGTGGAGGAGAACCAGGAAGAGAACGACAGGAGGGGTAACCTCGGGGCAGAACTTGGAGGAGATCCTGCAGGAGAACGACAGGAGGAGCAACCTGGGCACAGAACTTGGAGGAGAACCTGGAGGAGAACGAAAGGAGGAGCAACCTGGACGCAGAGGTGGAGGAGAACCTGGAGGAGAACGACAGGAGGAGCAACCTGGGAACAGAACTTGGAAGAGAATCTGGAGGAGAACGACAGGAGGAGCAACCTGGGCGCAGAACGTGGAGGAGAATCTGGAGGAGAACGACAGGAGGAGCAACCTGGGCGCAGAACGTGGAGGAGAAACCTGGAGGAGAACGACAGGAGGAGCAACCTGGGCGCAGAAGGTGGAGGAGAACCTGGAGGAGAACGACAGGAGGAGCCACCTGGGGGCAGAACTTGGAGGAGAACCTGGAGAACGACAGGAGGAGCGACCTGGTCACAGAAGGTGGAGGAGAACCTGGAGGAGAACGACAGGAGGAGCGACCTGGGCACAGAACTTGGAAGAGAACCTGGAGGAGAACGACAGGAGGAGCGACCCTGGTCACAGAACGTGGAGGAGAACCTGGAGGAGAAACGACTGGAGCAGCAAACCTGGGCACAGAACGTGGAGGAGAACCAGGAAGAGAACGACAGGAGGGGCAACCTCGGGGCAGAACTTGGAGGAGATCCTGCAGGAGAACGACAGGAGGAGCAACCTGGGCACAGAACTTGGAGGAAGAACCTGGAGGAGAACGACAGGAGGAGCAACCTGGACGCAGAAGGTGGAGGAGAACCTGGAGGAGAACGACAGGAGGAGCCACCTGGGGGCAGAACTTGAGGAGAACTGGAGGAGAACGACAGGAGGGGCGACCTGGGCGGAGAACTTGGAGAACCTGGAGGAGAACGACAGGAGCAGCAACCTGGGCACAGAACGTGGAGGAGAACCTGGAGGAGAACGACAGGAGGGGCGACCTGGGCGGAGAACTTTGAGAACCTGGAGGAGAACGACTGGAGCAGAAACCTGGGCACAGAACGTGGAGGAGAACCTGGAGGAGAACGACAGGAGGGCGACCTGGGCGGAGAACTTGGAGAACCTGGAGGAGAACGACAGGAGCAGCAACCTGGGCACAGAACGTGGAGGAGAACCGGGAAGAGAACGACAGGAGGGCCACCTCGGGCAGAACGTGGAGGAGAACCTAGAGGAGAACGACTGGAGCAGAAACCTGGGCACAGAACGCGGAGGAGAACCTGGAGGAGAACGACAGGAGGGCGACCTGGGCGGAGAAGGTGGAGGAGAACCTGGAGGAGAACGACAGGAGGAGCCACCTGGGGCAGAACTTGGAGGAGAACCTGGAGGAGAACGACAGGAGGAGCGACCTGGGCACAGAACTTGGAAGAGAACCTGGAGGAGAACGACAGGAGGAGCGACCTGGTCACAGAACATGGAGGAGAACCTGGAGGAGAACGACTGGAGCAGCAACCTGGGCACAGAACGTGGAGGAGAACCTGGAGGAGAACGACAGGAGGGGCCACCTGGGCACAGAATGTGGAGGAGAACCAGGAAGAGAACGACAGGAGGGCAACCTCGGGGCAGAACTTGGAGGAGATCCTGCAGGAGAACGACAGGAGGAGCAACCTGGGCACAGAACTTGGAGGAGAACCTGGAGGAGAACGACAGGAGGAGCAACCTGGACGCAGAAGGTGGAGGAGAACCTGGAGGAGAACGACAGGAGGAGCCACCTGGGGCAGAACTTGGAGGAGAACCTGGAGGAGAACGACAGGAGGAGCGACCTGGTCACAGAAGGTGGAGGAGAACCTGGAGGAGAACGACAGGAGGAGCGACCTGGGCACAGAACGTGGAGGAGAACCTGGAGAAGAACGACAGGAGGAGCGACCTGGGCGGAGAACGTGGAGGAGAACATGGAGAAGAACCTGGAGGAGAACGAAAGGAGGAGCAACCTGGGCACACCTGGGCGGAGAACTTGGAGAACCTGGAGGAGAACGACAGGAGGAGCGACCTGGGCACAGAACGTGGAGGAGAACCTGGAGGAGAACGACAGGAGGAGCGACCTGGGCACAGAACGTGGAGGAGATCCTGGAGGAGAACGACAGGTGGGGCGACCTGGGCGGAGAACTTGGAGAACCTGGAGGAGAACGACAGGAGCAGCAACCTGGGCACAGAACGTGGAGGGAACCTGGAGGAGAACGACAGGAGGGGCGACCTGGGCGGAGAACTTTGAGAACCTGGAGGAGAACGACTGGAGCAGAAACCTGGGCACAGAACGTGGAGGAGAACCTGGAGGAGAACGACAGGAGGGGCGACCTGGGCGGAGAACTTGGAGAACCTGGAGGAGAACGACAGGAGCAGCAACCTGGGCACAGAACGTGGAGGAGAACCGGGAAGAGAACGACAGGAGGGGCCACCTCGGGGCAGAACGTGGAGGAGAACCTGGAGGAGAACGACTGGAGCAGAAACCTGGGCACAGAACGCGGAGGAGAACCTGGAGGAGAACGACAGGAGGGGCGACCTGGGCGGAGAACTTGGAGAACCTGGAGGAGAATGACAGGAGGAGCCACCTGGGGCAGAACTTGGAGGAGAACCTGGAGGATGGAGGAGAACGAAGGAGGAGCGACCTGGGTACACCTGGGCGGAGAACTTGGAGAACCTGGAGGAGAACGACAGGAGGAGCGACCTGGGCGCAGAACATGGAGGAGAACCTGGAGGAGAACGACTGGAGCAGCAACCTGGGATCAGAACGTGGAGGAGAACCAGGAAGAAACGACAGGAGGGGCCACCTTGGCACAGAACTTGGAAGAGAACCTGGAGGAGAACGACAGGAGGAGCAACCTGGGCGCAGAACGTGGAGGAGAACCTGGAGGAGAACGACAGGAGGAGCAACCTGGGCGCAGAAGGTGGAGGAGAACCTGGAGGAGAACGACAGGAGGAGCCACCTGGGGGCAGAACTTGGAGGATAACCTGGAGGAGAACGACAGGAGAAGCAATCTGGGCAGAGAACCTGGCGGAGAACAACAGGAGGAGTAACCTGGGCGCAGAACGTGGAGGAGAACCTGGAGGAGAACGACAGGAGGAGCAAACGGGGCGCAGAAGGTGGAGGAGAACCTGGAGGAGAACGACAGGAGGAGCCACCTGGGGGCAGAACTTGGAGGAGAACCTGGAGGAGAACGACAGGAGGAGCGACCTGGTCACAGAAGGTGGAGGAGAACCTGGAGGAGAACGACAGGAGGAGCGACCTGGGCACAGAACGTGGAGGAGAACCTGGAGGAGAACGACAGGAGGAGCAAACGGGGCGCAGAAGGTGGAGGAGAACCTGGAGGAGAACGACAGGAGGAGCCACCTGGGGGCAGAACTTGGAGGAGAACCTGGAGGAGAACGACAGGAGGAGCGACCTGGTCACAGAAGGTGGAGGAGAACCTGGAGGAGAACGACAGGAGGAGCGACCTGGGCACAGAACGTGGAGGAGAACCTGGAGGAGAACGACTGGAGCAGAACCTGGGAAAGGAACGTGGAGGAGAACCTCGAGGAGAACGACAGGAGGGCGACCTGGGCGGAGAACTTGGAGAACCTGGAGGAGAACGACTGGAGCAGCAACCTGGGCACAGAACGTGGAGGAGAACCAAGAAGAGAACGACAGGAGGGGCCACCTCGGGGCAGAACTTGGAGGAGATCCTGGAGGAGAACGACAGGAGGAGCGACCTGGGCGGAGAACCTGGCGGAGAACAACAGGAGGAGCAACCTGGGCGCAGAACGTGGAGGAGAACCTGGAGGAGAACGACAGGAGGAGCACCTGGGGGAGAAGTTGGAGGAGAACCTGGAGGAGAACGACAGGAGGAGCCACCTGGGGGCAGAACTTGGAGGAGAACCTGGAGGAGAACGACAGGAGGAGCAACCTGGGCGCAGAAGGTGGAGGAGAACCTGGAGGAGAACGACAGGAGGGCCACTTGGGCGGAGAACTTGGAGAACCTGGAGGAGAACGACAGGAGCAGCAACCTGGGCAGAACGTGGAGGAGAACCAGGAAGAGAACGACAGGAGGGGCCACCTTGGCACAGAACTTGGAAGAGAACCTGGAGGAGAACGACAGGAGGAGCAAAATGGGCGCAGAACGTGGAGGAGAAGCTGGAGGAGAACGACAGGAGGAGCCACCTCGGGGCAGAACTTGGAGGAGAACCTGGAGGAGAACGACAGGAGGAGCGACCTGGTCACAGAACGTGGTGGAGAACCTGGAGGAGAACGACTGGCAGCAACCTGGGCACAGAACGTGGAGGAGAACCTGGAGGAGAACGACAGGAGGGGCGACCTGGGCGGAGAACTTGGAGAACCTGGAGGAGAACGACTGGAGCAGCAACCTGGGCACAGAACGTGGAGGAGAACCAAGAGAGAACGACAGGAGGGCCACCTCGGGGCAGAACTTGGAGGAGATCCTGGAGGAGAACGACAGGAGGAGCGACCTGGGCGGAGAACCTGGCGGAGAACAACAGGAGGAGCAACCTGGGCAGAACTGGAGGAGAACCTGGAGGAGAACGACAGGAGGAGCCACCTGGGGGCAGAACTTGGAGAGAACCTGGAGGAGAACGACAGGAGGGCGACCTGGGCAGAACTGGAGAACCTGGAGGAGAACGACTGGAGAGCAACCTGGGCACAGAACGTGGAGGAGAACCTGGAGGAGAACGACAGGAGGAGCCAGCTCGGGCAGAACTTGGAGGAGAACCTGGAGGAGAACGACAGGAGGGGCGACCTGGGCGAGAACCTGGCGGAGAACAACAGGAGGGGCAACCGGGGCAGAACTTGGAAGAGAACCTGGAGGAGAACGACAGGAGGAGCACCTGGGCGCAGAACGTGGAGGAGAACCTGGAGGAGAACGACAGGAGGAGCAAGCTGGGCGCAGAAGGTGGAGGAGAACCTGGAGGAGAACGACAGGAGGAGCCAATGGGGCAGAACTTGGAGGAGAACCTGGAGGAGAACGACAGGAGGAGCGACCTGGTACAGAACGTGGAGGAGAACCTGGAGGAGAACGAAAGGAGGGGCGACCTGGGCACAGAACGTGGAGGAGAACCAGGAAGAGAACGACAGGAGGGGCACCTGGGCAGAACTTGGAGGACATCCTGGAGGAGAACGACAGGAGGAGCGACCTGGGCGGAAGAACCTGGCGGAGAACACAGGAGGGCAACCTGGGCGCAGAACGTGGAGGAGAACCTGGAGGAGAACGACAGAGGAGCCACCTGGAGGCAGAACTTGGAGGGAACCTGGAGGAGAACGACAGGAGGAGCGACCTGGGTGGAGAACGTGGAGGAGAACGAAAGGAGGAGCGACCTGGGTACACCTGGGCAGAACTTGGAGAACCTGGAGGAGAACGACAGGAGGAGCACCTGGGCGCAGAACATGGAGGAGAACCTGGAGGAGAACGACTGGAGCAGCACCTGGGCACAGAACGTGGAGGAGAACCTGGAGGAGAACGACAGGAGCAGCAACCTGGGCACAGAACGTGGAGGAGAACCTGGAGGAGAACGACAGGAGGGGCGACCTGGGCACAGAACTTGGAGACCTGGAGAAACGACTGGAGCAGCAACCTGGGCACAGAACGTGGAGGAGAACCTGGAGGAGAACGACAGGAGGAGCCACCTGGGGGCAGAACTTGGAGGAGAACTGGAGGAGAACGACAGGAGAGCAACCTGGGCGAAGAAGGTGGAGGAGAACCTGGAGGAGAACGACAGGAGGAGCGACCTGGGCACAGAACTTGGAAGAGAACCTGGAGAAGAACGACAGGAGGAGCAACCTGGGCGAAGAACGTGGAGGAGAACCTGGAGGGGAACGACAGGAGGAGCACATGGGCGCAGAAGGTGGAGGAGAACCTGGAAGAGAACGACAGGAGGAGCCACCTGGGGGAGAACTTGGAGGAGAACGTGGAGGAGAACGACAGGAGGAGCCACCTGGGCGCAGAAGGTGGAGGAGAACCTGGAGGAGAACGACAGGAGGAGCAACCTGGGCGCAGAAGGTGGAGGAGAACGTGGAGGAGAACGACAGGAGGCACCTCGTGGAAGGAACTGGAGAGAACCTGGAGGAGAACAACAGGAGGAGCACCTGGTCACAGAACGTGGAGGAGAACCTGGAGGAGAACGACAGGAGGGGCCACCTCGGGGCAGAACGGTGGAGGAGAACCTGGAGGAGAACGACAGGAGGGGCGACCTGGGCGGAGAACTTGGAGAACCTGGAGGAGAACGACAGGAGCAGCACCTGGGCGCAGAAGGTGGAGGAGAACCTGGAGGAGAATGACAGGAGGAGCGACCTGGTCAGAACGTGGAGGAGAACCTGGAGGAGAACGACTGGAGCAACCTGGGCAAAAACGTGGAGGAGAACCTGGAGGAGAACGACTGGAGCAGCAACCTGGGCAGAACGTGGAGGAGAACCAGGAAGAGAACGACAGGAGGGGCCACCTCGGGGCAGAACTTGGAGGAGATCCTGGAGGAGAACGACAGGAGGAGCAACCTGGGTGCAGAAGGTGGAGGAGAACCTGGAGGAGAACGACAGGAAGGAGCACCTGGGCAGAACTTGGAGGAGAACCTGGAGGAGAACGACAGGAGGAGCGACCTGGGAACAGAACTTGGAAGAGAATCTGGAGGAGAACGACAGGAGGAGCAACCTGGG
This sequence comes from Amphiprion percula, assembly GCA_003047355.2. Taxonomy (NCBI): domain Eukaryota; kingdom Metazoa; phylum Chordata; class Actinopteri; family Pomacentridae; genus Amphiprion; species Amphiprion percula. The sequence continues at coordinate 60,763 of PYAM01000087.1, forward strand.
CGCAGAACGTGGAGGAGAACCTGGAGGAGAACGACAGGAGGCAACCTGGGCGCAGAAGGTGGAGGAGAACCTGGAGGAGAACGACAGGAGGAGCCACCTGGGGGCAGAACTTGGAGGAGAACCTGGAGGAGAACGACAGGAGGAGCGACCTGGTCACAGAAGGTGGAGGAGAACCTGGAGGAGAACGACAGGAGGAGCGACCTGGGCACAGAACTTGGAAGAGAACCTGGAGGAGAACGACAGGAGGAGCGACCTGGTCACAGAACGTGGAGGAGAACCTGGAGGAGAACGACTGGAGGGCCACCTGGGCACAGAATGTGGAGGAGAACCAGGAGAGAACGACAGGAGGGCAACCTCGGGGCAGAACTTGGAGGAGATCCTGGCAGGAGAACGACAGGAGGAGCAACCTGGGCACAGAACTTGGAGGAGAACCTGGAGGAGAACGACAGGAGGAGCAACCTGGACGCAGAAGGTGGAGGAGAACCTGGAGGAGAACGACAGGAGGAGCAACCTGGGAACAGAACTTGGAAGAATCTGGAGGAGAACGACAGGAGGAGCAACCTGGGCGCAGAACGTGGAGGAGAACCTGGAGGAGAACGACAGGAGGAGCAACCTGGGCGCAGAAGGTGGAGGAGAACCTGGAGGAGAACGACAGGAGGAGCCACCTGGGGGCAGAACTTGGAGGAGAACCTGGAGGAGAACGACAGGAGGAGCGACCTGGTCACAGAAGGTGGAGGAGAACCTGGAGGAGAACGACTGGAGCAGAAACCTGGGCACAGAACGTGGAGGAGAACCTGGAGGAGAACGACAGGAGGAGCGACCTGGGCACAGAACGTGAGGAGATCCTGGAGTAGAACGACAGGAGGGGCCACCTGGGCGGAGAACTTGGAGAACCTGGAGAAGAACGACAGGAGGAGCGACCTGGGCGGAGAACGTGGAGGAGAACATGGAGAAGAACCTGGAGGAGAACGAAAGGAGGAGCAACCTGGGCACACCTGGGCGGAGAACTTGGAGAACCTGGAGGAGAACGACAGGAGGAGCGACCTGGGCACAGAACGTGGAGGAGAACCTGGAGGAGAACGACAGGAGCAGCAACCTGGGCACAGAACGTGGAGGAGAACCTGGAGGAGAACGACAGGAGGGCGACCTGGGCGGAGAACTTTGAGAACCTGGAGGAGAACGACTGGAGCAGAAACCTGGGCACAGAACGTGGAGGAGAACCTGGAGGAGAACGACAGGAGGGGCGACCTGGGCGAGAACTTGGAGAACCTGGAGGAGAACGACAGGAGCAGCAACCTGGGCACAGAACGTGGAGGAGAACCGGAAGAGAACGACAGGAGGGGCCACCTGGGCAGAACGTGGAGGAGAACCTGGAGGAGAACGACTGGAGCAGAAACCTGGGCACAGAACGCGGAGGAGAACCTGGAGGAGAACGACAGGAGGGGCGACCTGGGCAGAAGGTGGAGGAGAACCTGGAGGAGAACGACAGGAGGAGCCACCTGGGGCAGAACTTGGAGGAGAACCTGGAGGAGAACGACAGGAGGAGCGACCTGGTCACAGAACTTGGAAGAGAACCTGGAGGAGAACGACAGGAGGAGCGACCTGGTCACAGAACGTGGAGGAGAACCTGGAGGAGAACGACTGGAGCAGCAACCTGGGGCAGAACGTGGAGGAGAACCTGGAGGAGAACGACAGGAGGGGCCACCTGGGCACAGAAATGTGGAGGAGAACCAGGAGAGAACGACAGGAGGGGCAACCTCGGGGCAGAACTTGGAGGAGACCTGGAGGAGAACGACAGGAGGAGCAACCTGGGCACAGAACTTGGAGGAGAACCTGGAGGAGAACGACAGGAGGAGCAACCTGGATGCAGAAGGTGGAGGAGAACCTGGAGGAGAACGACAGGAGGAGCGACCTGGGCACAGAACGTGGAGGAGATCCTGGAGTAGAACGACAGGAGGGCCACCTGGGCGGAGAACTTGGAGAACTGGAGAGAACGACAGGAGGAGCGACCTGGGCGGAGACGTGGAGGAGAACATGGAGAAGAACCTGGAGGAGAACGAAGGAGGAGCAACCTGGGCACACCTGGGCGGAGAACTTGGAGAACCTGGAGGAGAACGACAGGAGGAGCGACCTGGGCACAGAACGTGGAGGAGAACCTGGAGGAGAACGACAGGAGGAGCGACCTGGGCACAGAACGTGGAGGAGAATCCTGGAGGAGAACGACAGGAGGGGCGACCTGGGCGGAGAACTTGGAGAACCTGGAGGAGAACGACAGGAGCAGCAACCTGGGCACAGAACGTGGAGGAGAACCTGGAGGAGAACGACAGGAGGGGCGACCTGGGCGGAGAACTTTGAGAACCTGGAGGAGAACGACTGGAGCAGAAACCTGGGATCAGAACGTGGAGGAGAACCTGGAGGAGAACGACAGGAGGGGCGACCTGGGCGGAGAACTTGGAGAACCTGGAGGAGAACGACAGGAGCAGCAACCTGGGCACAGAACGTGGAGGAGAACCGGGAAGGAGAACGACAGGAGGGGCCACCTCGGGGCAGAACGTGGAGGAGAACCTGGAGGAGAACGACTGGAGCAGAAACCTGGGCACAGAACGCGGAGGAGAACCTGGAGGAGAACGACAGGAGGGGCGACCTGGGCGGAGAACTTGGAGAACCTGGAGGAGAATGACAGGAGGAGCCACCTGGGGCAGAACTTGGAGGAGAACCTGGAGGAGAACATGGAGGAGAACGAAAGGAGGAGCGACCTGGGTACACCTGGCGGAGAACTTGGAGAACCTGGAGGAGAACGACAGGAGGAGCGACCTGGGCGCAGAACATGGAGGAGAACCTGGAGGAGAACGACTGGAGCAGCAACCTGGGATCAGAACGTGGAGGAGAACCTGGAAGAGAACGACAGGAGGGGCCACCTTGGCACAGAACTTGGAAGAGAACCTGGAGGAACGACAGGAGGAGCAACCTGGGCGCAGAACGTGGAGGAGAACCTGGAGGAGAACGACAGGAGGAGCACCTGGGCACAGAACTTGGAGGAGAACCTGGAGGAGAACGACAGGAGGAGCACCTGGTCACGAACGTGGAGGAGAACCTGGAGGAGAACGACAGGAGCAGCAACCTGGGCACAGAACGTGGAGGAGAACCTGGAGGAGAACGACAGGAGGGGCCACCTGGGCAGAATGTGGAGGAGAACCAGGAAGAGAACGACAGGAGGGGCAACCTCGGGGCAGAACTTGGAGGAGATCCTGCAGGAGAACGACAGGAGGAGCAACCTGGGCACAGAACTTGGAGGAGAACCTGGAGGAGAACGACAGGAGGAGCAACCTGGACGCAGAAGGTGGAGGAGAACCTGTGAGGAGAACGACAGGAGGAGCGACCTGGGCACCAGAACGTGGAGGAGATCCTGGAGTAGAACGACAGGAGGGCCACCTGGGCGGAGAACTTGGAGAACCT